>DWQT01000554.1:0-21533 GCA_018244895.1 Myscelus amystis hages | reverse complement strand
GTCGATTACAAATGTCCATGGGCGGCTGTAGCCACTTACCATCAGGTGGACTGCATGCTCGTCTTCTACTTCCATATCATAAAAAAAAATGTCTATTAATATGGACGCTAAATATAAATATAATATTAATGATCGTGATCCTTGGTATCCGGAACTACTTTTAAAGGAAATGAATTAGATATTAAAATAACTTTACCAAAGGAAAATTGAAGAAAACGATGCCACTATTTTATTCACACAGAAGTATTGTATACACCGTCTCGCTGTTAAATCGTTTTATTTCAAAGCATATCTGAAGAAAATATAATTGGATGAATGATATGAAAATTTCCGAAATAGATGTTCATTTTATCATGCACTCACTTCAAGGTCAACTTCAAGATTACTGGATACTAGAGTTAATATTTATAACTTACTACTAGTGTTAATATTTATTAGTATTCCACTGCTGTCTTTTATCTAAATTATTACAGGTCATTTCGCAAACACGAAAAAACTAAAACACTAATGATGACTATTTTAAAGCGCAATGGCATCTCTGACGTCAAACATGACGACTTCTTACTGAAATATTGCAAAAGGTAAAATACGCTCAAATTGTACACAAGGCATAAAAATAAAGAACTAATTGCCCTCAAAGATTATCATGTAAGTTTTATGTTGTTTAAATTGCGCAGGAAAGTTCCAATGTTCTTCTGATTACATTTTAATCAGAATCGTATTCAAAATTCAGAAACATTTTTGTTTTCTGTCTAACAATTACAGCCAAACGTTTCATTTTTTGTTGCCAGAGGTCGGTAGTTATGTATTACATCCACGTGAATGTTTGCGGCTACCTTTCTTTAAAGCAATTAATTACTTTCAAAGTCGCTTGTTATCCACCCTAAAAAATCCTTACAAATGCAATTGTTACCTGTTCAAGAAAACATTCAATTATAAACATTGTTGGGAAGCTCTACAAACAAATTCTAAGGGCAAGTTGTGCGTCCATGGCTTTTGTTTTCTGAAATTTTCGTTAATGTACCACTGAAACAAGTTAGCTTTCAATTTTTTCCATTTCATTGTGTTTGTTTAGTAAAAGGGAAACTTTTAACGAAGTAGACGTTCATTTTGTGATTGCGTAAATGTATTGTTTTTTATTACTTCTCGAACAGGTGGTGACCGTTTAACGTAATGTCGATTCCGAGCTAGCATTATTAACGTAAACATAACATAAGGGTTATAATCTAAACTTTCACGAGCTATGCAGAGCGAACTATGACACACTATAAAACAAAACAAGCTGACCGATGGCCTAATATGTTAAGTATTACACCCACAACGGACTATAGAATACTTTGTGATACTTACTTTATTGTTCCAGACTACATTTAAGTAAATATTGTCTTTCATTTCAATGTCCTGATACAGCTTGTTTGATTTTTGAATTACCATGATTTTGAATGTTCAGAATACTGAACAATCACAGTACAGAAACGGCACATCCTGCAAGAAGCCCGACCAAGCAGCGTATAAAAAGCTATAAAGCGCTGACCACATGTTGCGGGCTGAATTATTAATACATTTTATGCAGGGTCTAATTTTATTACCCAATTCACCTTCAGTGTTTGCCGCAGATCATTTATCATTAATCGCCAATAGCTATTCGTGTTAAAATGACGGTATTTCAATAGGCCGGACGCAAAGTTACATTTCGAACAGAATACTACTTAAAGCACTCAAACATGGATAAGTACCTAACTATTTTATGTGTTTTAAGTAATATATACATAAGAATAATTAAACAATGTGATAATATAAAAGTAACATTAAAGATTTTATACGATTGTAAAGCATTTCAAAGTTAATTGTGTATTATAAAGATTATTTGGAAAATGTACAGGAACATTTCAATCATTACAACTCAAAGTTAGTAGGTACGTGAATTAATTCATACAATTATGTCATAATTTAATAACTTTCAAGTACAGGTTAAATTAGCATGAATTTGGTTGGTTATTTTTTTCGATTTTCGTAGTCGTTTTCTCAAGCGTATTTATCGTTTTCAAATCACTATAACATTAATAAAAGATTGGAGAATGTGATTTTGGGAATAAAATGACAAACCACTTACCAATCATATCTTCTAAAGCTACCAAAATTACGGCTATAAACAATGATATAACTTTACGACAAACACTATGCACTATTTCGAGTAATTTAACAGCGCCTGTATTCTTACTCAAGCGATATGCGCCGGCGTTCCCCTTTTATTAGTAGCAGTGAATGGTATGGTCTTAATTTACGGCGACACAGTATTGTTAGGATTTAATATGGTGGTTTACGTAGAGGACGTACGTTTGCTACGCGCTGTGAAAGTGCGGCGAGGCAGGGCGTGGTGTGCGCTAGGCGGCCCGCGTTGACTCCCGGCTCGGGCGGAGCGACTGCCACTGCACGCACTCGAGCCGACGCCAGCGCAAGTGCCAAATTTAAACACATACACAATATTATTTATTACATAGTACATTTCAAATAGATTGTAAAATCAAAATCTATATGTTTGTATGTTCAACTGAAATGTTTTTTGGCAAAACATCACAACGCTCAATCAGCGCCGTTTCAAAGCTTGTATTTTTATTCCAAATATTTCTTAAGTCAATGTTTTATAAACACAAATACCAACAATGAAAGAAATTCACGTCGTTTCTCCATATTTTAAGACAAACATTCTTCAGCATTTTTGTTAACGCTGTAAAAAAATATAGTTGTTTGTTAATTATAATATTTTAGACAATGCACAATATGATACGATTGAGCTATTCAACATTCCAAATTTTCGAATTCCTCTATGATGTAAATTTAAATTGATTTAAACATCAATTAAGATGTATATTTGGATACATACTGTAAATAAAAATAGCTTTTAGTGTATTGAAATTTTTTGTTGTATAGCCAAGGTCTTTTAAACTTAAGAAACAAAGACATGTATTGGTGCAGTCGTATTATTTAATAAAAAATGTTCAATTATTTATTTATTTGGTTTACCAACAATTATTACATTATTACATACATACTTGGTACAACATACATAATATTATAAGCTTAATGCACAATCTCTTATAGGCAAACACATGTAAATGTTAATACATGACACTTTCTTTTTCATTACTCATTCCTGTATTAAATTCCTGCACATGAAAAAGCCCTTAGTTGAATTACGCCAACCCGAAAAGAGTAGCCGCGTTTATAGTTATGGAAATAGCAATTTATAGTGATTTTGCTAAAAAAACTTCTATCGTCAGCATATCGAAAGCAATTACACGGAGGCAGCCCTGGAGCTATTTTTCCCGTACTAAAATATGTCTATATATCTGCGCTTCATTGCTCTTTCTTTTTATACATCTATAATTCTGGAACAACCACACAAACATTAAAAAAACTCAGTGCTCTGCCAATTTAAATGACGGTTATAACAAAATCCGCCAGAGTAATCCCGTGTTCTCTATTTCGTATACAATCGTGGAATGAGCAGACAGTTTAACTAGAATATAAGGTACAAAAGAAAGAATATAAGGTAATAAAATACCATGGTGTAGACCTCCTTATGCCGTCGAAAATTTGAAGTCCAAATAATTATACATTATGAAAAATATAAAAATCTTTTATGTTGGTCGTACGAATGAGAATGAGTATGAGTTACTCGCCATTTAATGATTTTCTGTCAGTATTTCATGTTGTAGTCAGGCTACGAAACATTTTCGTTGCAGGTACATAACACGTTATTCTGTTAATAGGGTTTCAGACGCAGGAATTCCGTTCACCGCTAAAGCTTCGTTTACATTTGCAATTCAAATAATACTTCATATCGTGGTAAGCTCTCGATTTACATGTGTGTGTATTCTCGCGGCCTATTGCCAACTAATTTGCGAATTTACGATCCAGTCAATATTTCACCTAAACGTATTTATAATCATTCAAAATACAACATTTGTATTCGGATTTACGGTTGAATGCCTTAAATTAGAATTCTATAAAACGTATGATTTTGCGTGGGTGAAACACAATACAATATCAAAAGAATACGTATAGCTAATTACAATATTTAAGTAATGATTATTATTATCATATAAATAATTTACAACCCAATTAAATTAAAATTTAATAAAGTATGTATGGTATGTTATTTATATCATATTATCGTATACCCGTAATGGACCAGGTATCTCAAACGAACATTACATCAATCTTAGTATTCCAACATTACGTAGCAATTGGCATTACTTCAGAAACTCCTTAATCTCACGATACTATAACTACGAACAGTTCGTTAAAATAGATTGAAAAACGTAACTAAGTTCGATTGATATTTAAAATTATGCATGCGGCGTATGGTATAAATAGAGATGACACATTTAGAGCTGTCTCGTAGCTACAAAAGAGCGTACAAATGTAATTCCTCGCCGGCCCAGTCCGCGCACACCGCTGCCCGCCCGCTAGAATCAACCGCCTGTTGATACCAAGGTGGCGGTCGTAGCCATTGCAGCCGGCGTTGCCTTTTTTCTCCACTTTCAATTTCATAAAGTGAAATATAGCGGCTATTACCCGCGGCAGTTTGCGATACACTGTAAAATTACACGATTTTATTATGCGTTATGCCGTTTTCCAATTTCAGGTCTTGGCTGTTATTTCATTATTGGCTTCTGTAAAAAGCAATTCCATTTTACTCCAATAAGTTACAGTATTATTGTATGCAGTGAATTGTAGTCCGCTTCAGTTAGTGTATAAGACGTACATACCTATATATTTATTTAGATTTATTCTCTATATCCATACTTTACTTGATTAAATGATTTTCCTGATGGGGAAGTCATGTATTCATTCAAAATAAAAATGTAATGATTTTAAATAGGACAACGAATTGTATTTTTTAACACTTACTCGTATAATAGGGCACCGCATGTAGTCTATAAGTAGTGCTAGACTCACGATTTATCACTAAAAAAAGCTCTCCTGAATACAGATAATCACCGCTATACCATTAGTAAGTACCGAATACCTTAGAAAACCTTTATCTTCGCTATCTATACCCTTTTAATGAAATCTTCGCCATCAATCATCACTATTTAATGTTTCGCAAATAACTGTTAACTATGTTTATAATTAATGACAACATTATTGCTTCAAAGCTTCTGCTTCATCGTTTAAAGTTTTGAATACGTCAATAATATTTGCTCGGTACGTAATATTAAGTGTAATAGATCAGGTTGAATATTTAAGATATTCGTACGGAAAATGGAATGTACGATAAGTATTATATAGGTTCTATAGTTATCGTATTAAATTATATAAAGAAAAACCTAAAATGATTAGACATTAAAGTTTTAAACCTAAAGTGTGTTGGGACTTAAGAGGAGTGCTAAGTCTTTAAAAGTTTGTATATTAATACTAAAGTAATAATCTCAGAGAATCAAAGAAGTTAGAAGCGCGCTCGAGTTCTACAACTTGGAATTTCTGTAAAGGAAACTAATGTCGGAGATATTCTTATAATAAGGTGAGTTAAGATTTTAATAATAAAATTATAATAGTTTATGCTGACTTGTGCCTTGTTTTTAGTTAAAATCATAGTTCAATATACTACATATATTTATTTACTACATATCAACATAAAGTAGCAAGTACCGCCGTTGACACGTTACTTAATAGTAAAATTCTTTTGGTAAACGTCGCATTGTGTAATATTCAATATTATCGTCAAATAGACTGTGGGTACACAGTAACTTTTCGGTTAAAATTATGACTATTAAGCGATAATGCAATCAGACATTATGGTCTCTAATTAATTATTAGTAGCAGTAATAAATTAACCCTCCTTTCATAAAAACAGCTAGACTATAAAATATAGTTTAGATAATAGACAGTTTTTGGTAATTTTTAGAGATACTCGTTGAGACCAAATAAATTAATATTTGTTACAATCCTAATTTGCTAATGCGCCTTATTTTAAACTAGATATTACGATTTCGATTACTACATTTCTTAGTATATCACATTATAAAATAACTGGCAACGAGTACCGTTGACTTCTATCGCAATTAATCATTTGCATATTTTGTTACGAAGCGAGGAAAATTTATATCTCGCGCAGATCTCGCAGCTGAGCGAGGTCTTAATAGAAATGACTTCATAAAAATTTCTCTTACTGACAACGTTTCACAAGCATAAAGTATTTTCGGGTGGTAAGTGTGTCGAGTCGAGCCGAAGCCCGAACTGAGCACGGAGGCGACGCGGCGCGCCCGCGGCTGCGCCCGCCCGGCCCGCTTGAACCGGTGCCAGGCGCCGACACACCGAAATAATTTTCACTTCACTCTCATCTCGTGCACTCGTTGCCTTATCTACATAGAACAATTTACCGCCTATCTCTAACTATATGCGTTACTTTAAATTTGGATCTTAATTTAATGATTTGACAATTTTGTAGTAGGAGCTTTAAAGAAACCAGTGTTTCAATAGTTTTTAATTTCTCATAAAGATTATGGATGCCAAATGGTTTTTCTTAATATTGTTATAAAGCCAAATATTTATATAATGACAATGTGAAAAGACATAACTTCGCCCGTTTCCGACTTTCCACTGTGATGCTATTAAGTTGCAATATACAACGAGCTATATTTACGGAGAAAATATACTTTGACGGCTTCATCGAGAACGGACTGAGAAGTTTGTGAGCGTACAGCTTTTTCTAACAGGATTATTGAAGAGCAATAAACGGCAACTGTAAATAGCTCGTAGCATTTTTCCATATATATATTTCATTGTCGGAAGCTAAACATCGATATAGAGAGTCGTTGAACTTTATTAAACAACAATCACGAAGGCGTTCCAGTTTAGATAGTCAATGAGTTGTTATGCTTTACGTAAACATGCCAAAAATAGAGACGACCACGGATTCTAACCTCACGCCGCAATTTAACATTTATAGGAGAGTGCTCTTTTAGATTGTTGGCTTCTCCGTCGATAAATATGTTTATCATCGGAACGTAAGCACTTTAAAAAACTAACATTATGAAAATAAGCCTCTTGTTGTAGCGGTAGCAGTATAAATGGAGGTTGTAGAGTCGAACCCAGCCAGGACAAACGCTTGATGTTGAACACAATTGTTTGTGTATGTCTGTGTGTAAAAATATCTATATAAGTAATAAATAGTACGTATTCTGTACATTTATCAACCACCCAATTGCCATTAGACGGGTATTCGCAATCAGATAGTCAACACAGTGCATCGGTAAAAATGCGACATTATCTCGAATAGAAGGTAAATTTATTATTATTATAAAATTAAATACTATTGATACAGTGACAAAAAAGTTATATAAAATAAACCCCACTAACGGTATCAACATTGTTAATGTATTTCATCAAATACTCCACAATTAATTATTGAACAACATAATTGACGTAATTATAAGTGCTTAAAAATATATACAAAGCGCAAATAGAAAATTCATGTCGTACATTAACTAAAAGTCACGTAGGCGTTAATGACAACTAAACGTTATCTTGCGTGTGTGTTGTTAGGCACACATATTTACGAGCGCGGAGTTATGAGGCAGTTGTTTAAATGTCACCCTCGTTAAGAAAAGGTTCTTTCTGCTCACGTTAAATAACTAGAAAGCAACGAGCATTATGCAAAAGTAAAAAAAGAATGTGGTGATTGAATTGAAAATGCCTCCAAACTGGCTTCATTAGAAGAAGGCGTAGGAATCATATTTAAAGTTAGTCAAAATTAGTTTATCCGTAGGATAATCGTAATGATATCTTTGAAACGGTATAATTCAACTCGTTATAAATATGGTAAACAATCATAACAGAGCCTATAAGAAAGCTAAGAAGGGCTTCTATCAAGTTAAGGGCATCTAATAACTATCTTGGTGTCTGCTTGTGTCTCTTTGAATTGAGATCATGTACCTACATTTTAAATTAAGAAATATTATCATATAAACTGAAGAAAATAAAATCTTCATGTCAACGAATGCACCACATTATACCTAATAGGTTACCAGGAATATAATTATACGATAAAATGTGAATAAATCAAACAACTCAGATGGAACAGCATAATTTATTAACATAGCGTACTCCAACTTTATTAAACATGTCACATTTGTATAACAAACAAACAGACACACTTTCACTTTCATTTCATACATAATGAGTATACTACTACAAGAGTATTTGGTTTAATTTTTTCCTTGAATACTGAAGAGACTTTAGCCAAATTTGGCACAAAGTTTACGCTCGGCCCAAAGAGGAAAATGTAATGCTTTTTACCCCGAAAAAATTGATAACTAGGCTGACAATATGTAGGCACGGTACATGCAGACATAACCTGGATAAATAAGAATGCGTACATTTTTTCCTCAGCGTAAATTCCCGTGGGATACTTATAGCAAAAGATGTCGTTTTCCGACCTCTACGGGAGGAAAGGCGTTGCAAAGGTTGATACAAATATGATTAACAAAGAATGCGTGAAAGTTGCGTTACCACGCGGATATTCCGCTTTGTAACTCAAGATTTGTACAATAAGTTTTCCCATAAAATAAATAGCATATTCCACCAAGCGTTATTCTTATAAGATCTTACTGTAACTTTTTATGATTATTTATGGCTCATAGAATATTTCAAACTACTATTATCAGTTTTCTTTGTAAAAGCACAGAAGTATTATTTATTACAATGTTTGACAACAAAGTGTTACTTGCAGAATTCATCCAATCCAGCAATTAAATGTGATATCTAACATGCGATTATTTGTATAACGCAAAGGTAAATATACTCCTAAATGTCACCAGGACTGTTGTCTTGTGAATCTATAGAAATGTATGGACATTCGCTGCTATACGGCTGATCTTGACTTCCTTTCCATCCCAGAACAAACATTTATGAGATGAGCACTTTTGTTTGTTTTGTAAAGACAAAACCCAAAGACATCCAAAGGGGTGTAATGAAAATATCTATGTAACTATTATATACTACGCGTATATATGAATGTTTATCTGCGTCCTATTACTATAAAAGATTTTTTTTATTTCAATTTAATTTTTAAATTTGGGTTTAGCCATCCAAATTCAAATTGTTTTTTTTTTTCATTTTAAGGTATAACCATTACAACCATTAATCATCATGATTCACTTCGGTAGGATCAAATGGAACGTTTATATTAAGCACAATATGTAACAAGATAATAAACCTGGCCTTTACTGGTCAATATTATATACATATATAGGTAGCATAATATTAATTATAGTAAAAGGTTATAACCGCCGCAGGACGAACATGACGCCAGAACTTCCCGTAACTAAATTGCTTCTGCCAGTCACGTCATAATGAGCTTAATATTCATTTTCGCCATCGTTTCCCATTCGCCAATGTCATCTATCAACTAAATCACGCCTGTTATTCAGCCACCGCCGAGAACCGGTGGAAAATTAACACCTGACGCGGTAGGGAACACAATGAATCAAAAAGTGGATTATTGTAATTAATTACGTAAAAAACTTCATTACGCTTCATTCTAAGCTTTCAAAAAGGTCAAAAACGTTAACATTAGTCATCTAAAATTATCGTAAATTTAACATACATAAATTTTCTCCTGTAATTTTCCCTTGTAACGCCTGAAAAATTTAGGAAGTAAAGACATACATATGTATGTATGTTGCATGAAAACATTCACAAAGTGAATTACTACGTGGCACACTAACATCAACGTTACCTACAGGTTATTTCCCACACTTGTCCTCCACCTTTTTATTTAGAAGTTAAAATTTGAAAATTTCCATTAGGAAATAAAATATCCCTTCTTTGAATACACTATAATTTTAAGAAGGAGCCCAGGAATCATAAATTGCGCTATGGGTTCTCTGACACACGCCTCTAACTTTAGGAAGTTTTGTATGTAGTTTTGTATGATTGTCAACCAATAAAGTAATGAAATATGATTTACAAAAATTCTTACAGCACTAATTTTCATATTTTGCTCGACATAAAATTTCCATTGAAACCCAAGTTTGACGAAATTCGTTCATGATTAGACAAGCCAGCTCATATTCGCCCGCTGACCTTTTCATTTGTTTCAGTGATCATATTGCTTATTGCGTCAATTTAACAAACGATTCGCTAATTTTCGACGAATACATAACCATGATAGTTAAATTAATAATATGCAGATAGTTTACAACATTAAATTAATATTAAGCAACACAAGTTGAAACTTAGCACTTAAATGTTTTTATCTATACTAATAAATATAATTGGAGTGTCTGTTTGTAATATTAAAACAAAAATGTATGTTAAGCAAGGTGCATATATCAAAATAACATTTTTTTACAATTTTTGTCTGTCTGGCTGTTTGTTCCGGATAAACTCTGGAACGGCTGGATCGATTTTGACGGGACTTTCACTGACAGGTAGCTGATGTCATAAAAAGTAACTTAGACTGCTTTTATTTTAAAATTTTAACAACATTTTGTTTAAATTCAAACGCGGACGAAGCCGCGGGCGCCGCTAGTTTGTTAATAATAATAACCATCTCATTGTTTAAAATTGCTTTTCAATGACCAACAAACAGTAGAATTATTCAGTATACGAGTCATAATAAATGGTGTGAACAAGCGTGATCTCATAAATACTGTGTTGAGATCAGTGTTTTAAAACTACAAGTTTCCTGCTGTAGTTCCTCGCCGTTTCACTATTTCTGTAATCACATTAGCAAACCACTTTGACTCTAGCCTCCAACTATCCGACAATAAAATTGTGTTTAAGAAATTGCAAACGAATTGGTTCTGGCGGTTAAGGAACGAATGATATTTTCTTTACTGCTAAAAGTTCATTTAGCGATTTTGTAAACTATGAAATGTAAAAATCTGACCCACGTTTTATGATGTTACAATTTAGGCATTGACATATTTATATATGTCAATTGCTATTATAAAATGCATTGTGTAATAAATACTTCTTCATGTTTCAAAAATATGCCGTATGTGAAATAATGAAGTTCTACATCTGCAGAAAATGAAACGTATCAAAAACATGTTTGTAATGATTTTTTTTCAAATTAGATTATTTGACCAAAGCAAGAATCACTAAAGGCAATTTGTACAGGCAATTTATTGTGAAGCAAGGTAACTTGTGTGAATAAACTGTGGTTGCGTAAGCAACATTATATAGTAATAAAAATGCCGTAACCTGCAAATGCGTAAGGCATGTAACTTTTGAAAATTTCAAAACTTCAAACGAGTCGTAACTTTGCAAACAGAGTTAGTTTTTATTAATCATTCTGATATTATTTGGAAAAAAGATCACTAACGCAGAAACTTATCATTAGAGAGATTGTAATTGACACTCTATATTTTCAATTAATGATACTATATGTATAATAAGCAGATATATCACAGCTGAAAATTGTTCCACAAATGTACCTAATTTGATTGTACGTAGGAGCAGATTTTGTTTTAACTAATTAACTATTTACCGAGACATCGCCGGCGTTGCCGCGTCGCTCCGCGTTCAATCGCGCTTAGCTGATCGTCATTCGTCGCGGTACAAACTACTTACGAAACTGCTGTGACGCAAACGGGTCTCGTTGTTGTCAGCAAAAAAAGTCAGATGCCCAATAGACCTTAAACGGTACTTATAAGTAGGAATTACAACCATCACGTATACAATGACGCAAGAAATATCTTTCACCGCTCCTAGAAATCTTTATTGAACATTTCAATTTTTTTCTTTATAATTGAAGGTAAAAACGAAACCAATGTGTTTTGAATTTACATACGAATATATATGTATGTGTTGGAACAATCTATACAGTAAACGTTCAATTTGCAGTCCAACATATTTCGCTATTTCTATGTTTTACATTTTGAGACTATAGTTATTAAAAATTACTTTCCATTTTTATAACATTTAAGTATGTACCTATGTTTTATTAGCGATTAAGATCATTCACATTTATTATTTGCATTTCTTGATAAAGCTGTATATTAAAACGGGTTTCGAAAAATTTGTATAAAAATGCTAGAGCAAACAACTATATGACAGGTCTTAAAATATAAACAAGAATTGATTACTTACGCCTGCTATTATTGTCATAAGAACATAATAGGCATAATAACTCTTGGCGAACAACGGCGCCGCGTATTGTGGCAGGCAGCGCAGGTGTTTGATGATAGATCGCGTTATACAAATATTTGAATAACGCTAAAGATGCTACCTCACTGTTTGTAAGTTCTATGCGAAAATGAATTAACAGTGATAATAATTAATTGTATGTTCTCACTTTTTGTCAAAGCTTTACGTACAAAAATCCTTATTTACCTGTCAGACAATATTCCATGTCGCATTGTGAACGTTGTCATATCGTAACATTTTAACTTGAGGTACCAAATATTGTAATTATGTCACCAAAATAAATGTTGAATTTAAATTCACAACAACAACAAACATCTTTAAAAGTAACCGTTTACATGATTTTTCTATCCCAGGTAAGTGACAATTATACAAAAATAACAATAAATATTTTCCAGGCAGTAAAAGTATTAGAATATTATTGCCATAATATAATTCGTTAACTGATCCATACATGTCGAGTTAGTAATTTATAAATAATGGAGAAAATATGAATTCTCTTTAAGTAAAATACCTAGGTACCGCGTGGGTGTGATACTGTAAAGGTAATAAACCTGTAGCTATACGATGCTCGTAGACTTGCTTGTTATTTTCTGTGTTTTTGATATTACAAAGAGAACGATAAATCCCGGGTAATTATGGCATCAACAATTACATGATATAATATACTAGAACTGTAACTTAATTTATCACGTAAAATTTAAGTTCATTAGCCAATTGTTGGCTAATGGTTTAACGTTTTTCGTTCCCTCCATGCCGAGCCCAAAGGGTGAGCTTGCTGAAGTTCGTAAGTAATATAGACCACGGGTCGCGGTCGACGACCCGTATCCCAGCACTGCGTAATCATTTATTTCACAAGCGTTCGCCTCAAAATGTGCCCAAGTTTGACATCGAACACCTACGAAAGATTTAGGAGTCCTTACACTTTCTGCATACACCTGAGTAGCTCGCAAGTGGCTACAAGACGGCATGAAGCATCCGGGCTGCTGCGGTCCCCCGCCGTTAATATAAAAGTCTGCATGGCCCAGAGGTTCTATAACACCTTGCACTAGTCTGTTCGAATGCACTACGTCGACATAAATCGCATCAGATTTATCCAGTTTTTGGTCGCGGTATGCATAAGAAAAGCAGGGCCCCGCGGGGTCCAAGCCGGTGATGCGGCCTAGCTTGCGAGACTTGTATCGCTGAAAGTATTTACCGGCCCATCCGGCGATATGCGCGCCTAAACTTATGCCGAGGAGATGAAAATCTTCAGCGTTCGCTCCGAAGTTTTCTAAATTGGCTAACAAGTTGGCTAATCTTTTGCCAATCAAGCGGGCATTGTGCACTGACAACATGTACCTTTGATTCATCATTTCCTCCGCATCCACTAGCAGGATATTGAACATTTTCTTATCGTTGTACGCTGCAGCTAATTCTGAAGAAACGGAGGATTTTGAACTATCCCTGTATCCATGTATTATTATTTTGGTCTGCTTCGTTATATCATACATATTTGGCTGAGTTAGCGCCTGGAAGGCTTCATCGACAGGGAACGATCGAGATATTGTATTGTCTAATTGGACTATTTTCATGGTTTTCATTATTTTGTTTTGACTATTCATAGAGTTTACTTGAAGATCCATAATTGCTCTACCTGGAACCAAAAAAAGAAGTATGTAGTGAGAGAAAATATGTTATATTGTACCGATGGTGGACAAATGTCTGCTTATGATTGATTATACAAAAATATAGTAATCTTAGACTTTCCTGGAGTGCAGTTGTGAATGACAGGCATGCAAAAAGGACAGATCACAAATATCTATACACAAAGGAGTAAAGTACATTTTTCGTTCATATGTTTGCCAGTTCAAAATGGTTTGCGGTACGCCTTAGCACGCCTCAAACGTGTAACACTAACAATAAACAGTGAAAGAAAGTAGATTACTATTCATTAATACTAGGAAATTCCTACACAAATATTGGTTTAATATCACAGTGCAAAATTGGAAGTCGGTATATTGAACACGATTTATCAAAGATGACGGTCACAATCTAAGGTGTATACTTAAAAGTGTTATAATGCAAGTGAAAAATATAAACATTAAATTCACATGCGTTTCGCATACTTCAGCTTTTAATATACATTAAAAATTATCGTGAATTGTTGAATCCGATTTTTAAATTCCCTCATGTTCTTTATCAAAAGTTTATCATCAATGAAGCTAGAAAAGGCGACCTATATCTTAACAGCGGATTTAGTCTTACAAAGTTAAACTACGGCGACGTGCTTCCTTTTGAGTTACTTAGCAGCGAATGTACTTAGTACAAGTTTCGGAGTGGAAAAGGTCCCGCGAGGAATACGTTTGCTTTTGGCAGAAAGTTCCTTAGTCTCAAGGAATCCTATTAATACCCCTTGTCATATAAAGTTTAAGTAATCGCTACACATTATGCTGTTGGTTAGAAATCGACTTTGTAAATGTAACTTTTTAAACTATCGTTATGAGTCCGAGCAATACTTATTTCTCGATAGTACATAATAGAAATGAATGTACATAGATACTCGTTTATAGGATCCAAGAATGGTAAATTCGATTAATTAGGTTGTTTTGACCGAGCACTCCATACCTCGTTATCCGTTATTTATTGTTGCAAACAAACGTTCCATTTTACGCTTCAGCATCTGAGAACGATATTATATCTGATAAAGCGTGAGAACCTTTAAGACAAAGTTATTGTTGGTATAAAATTAATTCGTATTATTATTTTAAGTATGAAAAAATTGGCAATGTTTACGATGGCACAGCAAACTTATATTTAAATTAACTGTGTATGTTCTATAATATAGGATTGAGCAAAACAGGGTCGGTTGGATTGGGCGTTTGGTGAAGTGGTTAGTGACCTTGACTTTCGAGCTTAGAGTGGTCAATTCGATCACCATCCAGAATAATAATTTTAAAAATGAGCGAAAATATTTCTTGTACATTTAAGAGTACAATTATCTCCATAAACATTATTACATAAAATTTGTTTTATGTAATTTTTAAGCTGCCTGGTGTCCTGACCCACAATAATATTACATATTAATGTTGTTGTTGTTTCTTAGATCAAAATTTCAGCGCTTGATGTGTTCCACAAAGATTAATCAACTGTATAAATCTATTATAACAACATAATAGATTTATTATAAGAACTTCTTTTTTTGTTATTATTTTGTACCCCAATAGGCGTAATAATAAGTGTGTTACAGTTTTCCACTGTAAAATGACGTAATACGTTTCTTATCATAATTAGATGGATTGCTTCATAAAGGTGAAGGACGAACACTCACATGCGCCAGAGAGTTTTGCGTATACGGTCTCGGCAAAGGTAAGTTCCGGTTCTGCGCGGTGTACGGCCGGCTTGTCAGCGGGCGCCACCGCGGCCGAGAGAGAGATCACGATCACCATCGACACCACGACACCGTAGCGGCGCATGGCAAGCCCTCCGCTAACACGGTCACTGTGTCACTGTCCGCTGCGAGAGAAAGGTCCGTCTAGTGCACACCAACAAAAGAGCCGACCACCTTGGAGGGGGCGATCTGGTGCAATTAATGCGCACGCGCTCTGTACGCGCACATTCGCTCCGAGAAGGCCACTGACCAGTAGATAGCTTTGCGATCAAAATAAAAATGACAATAATTAAGGCTCGCCCCAAAAACGTCATTTACGTTAGCTGCGTCACGGATCTTCATATGGTACCATTACGTACATATTTGTGGAATCGCTTATTTTTGAGAAAATATAATTATAAGACCGTGAAGAAATAGAGGTCGAATGTAGGGAAATTTTAAGATTCGAAATAAATAAACATAGATAGAAATGAAGAGTGTAAGGTCATAAAGGAAAATAGATTTATGTTAGATACACAACTTCAATTGTAGTCGCAATAACAACAGTAGCTCTTCGTGTCCTACTTTGCAAAGAAATTACAAAGATAATAATAAGCACTGTACTTGGCTTTTGTTTGCATCTTTATGTTATCTCACATTATGTTTGTCCCAGTGTTGCAAACGCCTCTCTGATTTTATAATTTTCATTAAAGCTTATAGCATTTTACTTGACTATTTTAGTATCGCGTTCGAATAGGTATAATGGTAAATGCATTTATTAAATACAGGCTTCTCAATAAGTATGATTTTAATTTTGAACCCCCTCGATTCATTATCAATCTATGTATGGGTATCAAGTATTTTATATATTAAATCACTAACGATTAATGTTAAGTGGTGGACTGCTTAACAATTGTTTGTATGATTAGTACAGAAATTTAAAGTAATGTTTCATTACTTCTGTAAAACAAAAAAGATTTAAGGTCAGCGATGATGTTCATAATATATAATATTTTATTACTGTTCCTCACAAACCATTGTTAGACTAGAAGACAAATATGTAATGATTAGCTTGTACCTACGTAACTATTATAATATATAGCATATGTTCTTGTACCTTTTAATAATACCAAAGATCTAAAGCAAAGTAATTTGAAAATTTTATCTAGGATTATAAGTACTTACCTACTCTTCTTATCTTGCTCACTGGCTCACAATGACAAACTCTTAGTGAACCAGTAAATTGACAATTAACAAAACCAAGTCCTGTCCCGTGTACAATAATTGTGCTTTGAATCCTATAAATTGGGAAGTTCAAACTTGCAAACAAAGAGGGCCCGAGTGAGAAAAACAATGTATTTTAATATTTTTACCTAAAATGACTCAATGTTATTTTGTTGATAAAATATCTGATTGACGTCCTCGTGTGTGTTGAAAGTAGTATATTAAATAACAAAATGCAACACAGTTGTATAATAAAATGAGTTGATATACAAAACAAATGAAAGCATTGCATTGAACACGTCGCAAGCTCCAGGTGCGTGAACCTCTCGGTATTTCAAGTCAATTATACGAATTAAAAATAAAAATCTAGCGTAAATTATTTTGTAGCAAATTCATGACTTGTTACTCCTGGTTTGCAAAAAAAATGTTTTGACTCCCTTTCTTACGTTTACTAGAGACGCGATGCCATTGCTAACTTTTAAATAATAATGGAATGCTTCTTCCTGCAAATGAGAAATACATATATCTTGGAATTTCATGGTAGTCTAATCTAGAGTATTGGAATTAATTATATCAGTAGGCATAAATTCTATAAGTTTAGAGCCGTTCCAAAAATTGAAATGTTTTAATTCGTTTTTGATTAAAATGCAACTTTACGGAGAAACTATTCCAATTAGGTGAAATAGATAGTGTAGTACAGACATTCAATGGATTTTTAAAGTAAAAGCAGCGGGCATCGCAACCGAGCTTGGAATAAGAGTTAAAAGAAAAGGATTCAACAGCGCACAACACAGCCGCATAGTCAAGTGCTTTTCATTCATTTTGTTTCGTTTTATGTTAGAATGGCGGCAAAGTTTTAATCGGCAAACTTAAACTTTGTACTGCACAATTGTAGCTGTAGCGCCTTTTGTTTCAGAGTTCCTTTCGCTACCCTGCTGCTCATGGGTTCATCTCTATTTGGAGCTCCGAAAAGCCTGGAGCTGCATCTTCTATGCTGTTCAGATAATACTGGAGGAGACAGTGCTATTGAAGTCAGCATAACATAAAGTAGCACGACTCATTATCCATCTGGCGTAGTGCTGAATACACTTTCATTTAAAACATTGTGTAACGTACGGGGCGATTAAATACAAAGGATGCGGAGCGTTCGACGTGTTAGCAAAGCAAATTCGATTATTTCTTGTTATATTATGCAACGCAATCTAAGTGCTATTGTAAACTGTTATCTGGAAGACTATGAAATTCGGGTAGTTAGCAATGTAATCTCCCATTCAAGAACGATCTACTACATCGGATGTGGTGAAATGTGCTTAAGGCCTTCTCCAATTAATAGTTAAATCCGTAGCTACAACGCTACATAATTACAATAGCAATTCATTTGTGGTATTCCTTGATCTTGGCAATAATAAAATCTGATTATAACATATTTATTTTTTCTACTTTCCCTTCTTTGATGTATCTTGTGTGCCAGCTTACAATATTGTAATATGATTGTGACGGAAATGAAGCACTGCTTGCAAAGGGTCCTTGTTTTTCCATTTTAAAGCTTGTATTCTCTCTATTTTATTGTAGTTACTTCGACGGTACACAAGTTGTAGAAAAGTAAATTTCTTTCGACATAGAAACTTAATATTGAATTTTAATCTTGTCTGTTCACGGTTACTCGATAAATTGTAAACTCGCGTATATATTTCGAAGAAGAACTCGGTTCGACATTATCGTGACCATAATTTCGGTCGGCGAATTTGGAAATACAAAGTTGTAAGGAGTATATCGGCGGCTGGAATCGACGAGACGATGACCAAAGTTTTCAGCTAGCCGCGTCATCTATGTTTTTACGTAGGTGGGTTCTGTGAAAGTAGTGACGTCACCTTTTTCATGAGATCTTTGAGTAAGCTTAAGGTTTCGCAAGATCTGCTTGAGTGAGTCTAGATATCACTGTTTCACAATATTCCTTACAATTTGCATGATATTTAATTCTAGACGTAATGACAGTAGCATAGAACCAACAAAGATAAAAACGGTAAAGTTAACACCATTAACCCGTTTACTGTTAATATTGCAGAAATGAGAAATTTTATATAATATATTTCTATATTTATAGCTAAATGTTCATTTTTTATTCATTTTGACATATTGATGGGAGAAAATGGAGTTGTAAATTGTTTACGTAAATAATAATAACTGCTATAGTTATTTTAATATCACTATCATTATATATAAATATGTACCTATTATAATAATAAGAAGTGTGCAGTAATAAAAATTAAAAATACAGCAAATGTGCTTAAATATCACCTTTGACACTCAATCCCCACCTACGCAGAAGAATACCGCAGCGTCAACGCTATCGCTAATAATATACAGGGCGAATAAATGTATGTTATACTAATATTAATACGCAAATGTCATCGAATTTCCTAGCAATGAAAAATCTCCATTCGAAATTTTACGTGGGAAAAATTTTGGTAATATTATTTTGAGTAGAGATTGTGGGGTAAGTGGCGTGACGACAAGCACCCAGCCGTGGGCGGGCTGCGCCGTGCGCGTCGGCCGCCGGCGGCGCGCCGCCCGCCAGTAGCCGCCCGCCGCCGCGCCAGCCGCACGTCCGCCGCCTCGCGCCGCGCGCCCCGACCCCGCGACACGCCGACCCTCGACCCTTATCGTACTATGTGTCTCTGACCGCTCCGCGCCGCACCACCACGCGATCTGTAAGTTCTTCACTTTTAATTCATATTTGGGCTCATCACCTTTTCCTCGACGACGGCTTCAATGACATTTTACGCTAGAAACTTTATAATGTTTTTGCTTTTTTTTTCAGTTGCTCGCATTCGAATATTATTTCTTCGTTTTTATGTACATACATTATTTATTTTGGATTCCATCTACTTGTTTTATTTTCAAGCATTATTAAAAACTATTTTATTCATTTAGCATTTTCATTTTCCTGTTCCCAAAGTTCCTTTTTGTTTCGTCAATGTTCAAATAATTTATGCCTATTATTGTATCTGTATTTTTTTTATAATCATAAACAATTTAATAAAAAGTACGTTTTTTTAGTAAAAATTAAATGTAAAGAATAAAAATGTGTCTAGAAACTTGATTAACTAAATAAAATAAGTGCAAAACTATTTAAAAATTACATTAAAATTGTAATTAAACACCAGAATTTAATTATACTGGAGTATCAGATATTATTTTCTTCATCTGAGTATCCACAATATTATATTTAAAACAGTAACATATTGTTGGAACTCAATTTTTAAGTACCCCAACGAATATAATAGTGATGTATTTTGAACAAATAGGTCACACCCACAATTTTATTTAAACATTTGGCTTTCAATAATTTGTAATAACGGTTGGTAACGGTAATAATTAGTAACAACATCAATAATTAGTAACGTGCAATTTGCAAAATTAAGTGGTACAAAAGCAAGAAATTAAATATATGTTACAAAATTTGGTAAAGCTAATTTCTCATATTCTCATGTCACCTAAGGAAATTAAATAAACACTTTCATTTTATATTATAGAGCAAAATTCGATTCAATTCAATTTTTATATATTCCAATAAAGTAAAGTTATATGGAAATAAAATATCAAGGAAAAATAGAACTACATATATGTATGTACCTACATATGAATTTACTGAAGAATTCTTTTTGTAAAATTAAGTATTTTTATATATTAAAAACTGATATTTAAGTTTTATCCACAAAATTACATCTTTCGCAAAAAATCGTTTCTTTCAATTATTTTGTACAACAAATATGTAAGTACCTCGGACACATGATTTTATTTTGTCCGAAAAGTCGACTTTCTTTACACTTTGCGAAAATTTCCACTTCACTAAATTAACAATTTAAAAAAAATATTCCGTGTCAAGGTGAAAGAAAAAAACAGTAATTTAATTTTTTGTTGAAAATAAAGGTTGGAACAGCTATCTACATAAAAATTTAATTGTTTTTTGTCTTGCCCAATTACATGCGAGTTAAATTTTGGTTACGATAACATAAAAAAATGTTTTCGTACTATGTACATTAAGACTTTAAACAATAAATCGAAATGGTTGTATAAATCAACAATGTCCAGAGAAGAAACGACACCAAGCAACAGACAATGTTCGTAATTACACAAACATAAATAACAATCATAATGTTAAACCAGATATTCTGTATTTATTTATTTCCCAATTGATGAACGGATATGCATAGAACGTTAATAGCCTCTCAAAATTGTATTCAGCAAACATTTTTGTGTCGTCAGCTTTGTTTGCATAGGCAACATCGTATGAGACGAAACCCGACACACGTGACCTGAGTTGACATTTGCCCAGTCCGATGAAGGATAACGGAATACAGCAAAGAGAATTTAGAGATTTCATGTGACGGGTGACCTACGAGTACTCGTATGTTGAAATAGTTCAAATGATCCCCTGTATAATCTCGTGAAGTGTGTGTGGTTTAAATAAAAATATAAACCTTCTTTTGAATTCATTAATTGAAAAGTACAAACTATTCCAGTGGTATCAGTATTGAGTTTTAATATGTACTACCTAAACTTAATTCAAACCGATCCCAAGTGTAAATCATAAAATAAAAAAAATCAGTCGTTTTTACTTTTGGATTATGTACGAAGTATCTGTAGGTTTAGTAGCCTAAACACAAATGAGTAAATAATTACTTAATATGAAATAGGTACTTAATATGAAATAATTACTTAATATGACATGGGACCCGCCAGTGTGGGAAGACCGTGCTTTCACAAAAATGTTGCAGCTTAGTTTACAAAAAAG
>DWQT01000553.1:0-21535 GCA_018244895.1 Myscelus amystis hages | reverse complement strand
TGAAGTGAGTAAATTATTTCCACTCTAATCAGCGGTCGAGCGTGTAATGAAACTACCTGCGTTTTGGAAACGCTCCATTCCGACTTGTCCATTACGACTCGATACTTTTGTAATTGATCATAATTATAGGTATAGCGATTATTATATCATTCAAGATTATTACATAGAGTTAACCGTGGTCTATGTCTGCTAATTCTCATTGGGCCAGTGCGGTAAATTATGGTCTTGAACATTCTCAATATGAGATACCCATGTCCAAATTTGGACCAATAAAAAGGATTGAAAAGACATTCAAATAACTTTATCTCTTGTTCTATGGCACTGTACATAGACTACGAATATAATAAATAGTTTTGACTAGTTTGGACTGAGATAGACCTGCGTGAGTTTTTGGAAATCATTATTTTAAGGTTTTAAGTATCGAGGACCGTTTTCAGGAGACCCGTATGAATGTGTCCAGACACGAATTTGAAAAAAAAAGGTTAAAAAATACACAACACATCAGAAACACCTAATTAACCCACACGTGAAAAATGCGGGTAAAAAAAGACCCCTCGGACCGCCGCTTGCAGTGATTTCGAGCGAGAATTAACGCGAGCCATTTCTCTTGCGCGTTTAATTTTTTTTTTTTCACTTTTCCAAATTGAGTTGAGGGATTGGATTTTGTTGACCGCTGACTGGCCGCCATTCAAATATGAACCAGGGAGAAAATGTTGATCTGTCCATTGTACACGATTGGTAAAATACGAATTAAAGGATTTAATTAAACATTTTTGTTTTTTGTATTTAATAACGTCACCAATACATAACGCAGCGATATTTTTTGTATCGAGTATTGTTTTCTGAATCAGTACATTGTTTCAAATCATATTTATTATACACATGTTGCCTCAAAAAATGTATGTGCAATATTTCAATGAAATTCTGTTAATTGTTTTCACCTTAATTTTAAATTTCAATTTTTGCGTTGTAAACATTATGCGTCAATGTCATATTAAGATTCGTTACAAACGCCTGATAAAGTACCATGAAACCGGAAAAATAACAATAAAATCGAAAGTTTGTAACTTTGTTACAAAAACTTTGACGTCAAAAAGTTTTCGTCAAAATTTTAGCGAAGAACGATTCACAAAATGGAAAAACAAAACTGGATAGTAACGACAACTATTCCTTAATTCCGTTAAAGCACTTTTAGCCACAAAGTGACTTTGAGAACGAAATATGTAAAGCGGATCGGGCCCATCGCTCGGGTGTTCCTTTCCGATGAAAATAAAATAATAATTTTTGACGTCAGAAGGAAAACGACCGGCCCGGCCGAATATTCCGCCCGCCGATATTAAATAATATCGATTAAGATAACTCGCGTTTGTGGATATTTTTTTCCTCAAACGTTGAAGGAATTGTTTATGAAAAAGGAAAATATATTTTCCGATACGTATTAGCATAATTTGTAACGGCAAACATTTGCTTTCGAGCGCGTCTGTACACAAATTACGATATATTACGATTTATTAACAGAACTGTACCTGTTTTATGAACAATGTTTTATATCGTTTATATTAGCTCGATTGCAAAAGATATCGATTTAAAAGGGATAGGTAGACTTAAAAGTTACAAGTGACTTTGTTAATATTTACAACTTAAAGTAAGGAAATAGATTAACCTTTTGGGTTAATGGTTTTAGTAGCAAGAAAACATAAATGATAAATATTAATCTTAAATGATAAATATAAATATTAAAATATTAATTAAGAGCTTCCTCAAACAAAAGCAACCTTATATCCACTATAGCCTTGGCTATTTAATAAGCCAAGTGCATTTCCCACAGGTAACTCCTTAACCCGGAATCGATCCCGGCCACGAATACCGCCGCCACTCGATACGGAAGCCGTACCCCCGGTCTGCCCGTCCGTCGGTATAATTTAAACAATAAACAAACTTTAATTGTATAGCGCAATATTGTGATATTTCAAAACAAGCTGAATAAAACTTTACCAGGCAAATGTAAAAATGCAACACTGCAAACTCACTCGGGGTTCAAATCCTGGTTTAAAATTTTACATGTGTCTTATATATTAAAAATTAAAAATCACAATCAAATTTAGTTTATATCTATACTTAAGTTGAAGAAGTTCAATGACCTCGAGACGCAGCTTTTACTACCATACGAGTATCTACCAAGTTAGTCTTCTTCTGTCTAGGACAAAGTATTTGTCTTTAACATGCCTGATAGAAGCGGCAAGGAAAGGAATGGTGGCATCATCAAAAAAATTCTTCTACCGCCTGATTTCACCATTGACCACCCCTGTGTTACTAGAAGCATGCACCGGTGTTTAGGGTCCGATCTTAAATCGATTAACTGCACGCACTCGGCAACTATCGATTTTCAAGAAACTGGCTGATGCCTGCACGTATCCAACATCCCTCTAACTATACTTGTTATACTTACAACACCTAATATTCCTACCCCGTTAGGGGCCTGGCGTAACGATTACGTAATATTCAGAGGATGAATGGATGATGGATGAATGAATGATGAAGAAGGATGTCAGAGAAAGAAATGGTTGAACTTAACTCTAATAGACGGTATTTTAACAACTTATAGCAATAATAAGAGCATACAAGACAACAAACGTATGTCAGGGTCATAGCTGCTGGAAATCCTTAGTCTCTACCTACCAGGTGTTCCTTCTTAACTTGAGACTATAGGTATCATGTCGTGCCTTCTAATACATATGCAGAAATCTAATTCTGCAGTAAAAATGTCAGGACGAAATTATAACGCGTTATGCCAGCAGTTCCCTTACAATTGCCTGTCCAGTGATGTCTTCATTTAGTCGCTGAAACTCAGCAGCTAAACTTAAGCTGAGTTAGAGTATACAATGATGTATATTACAAGCGTAATACCCGGCAGACGTGAACCGCGACAACGACGCTCGAACCGGTTTTGCGAAATAACCAACGTAAAACATTTATTCGCGTTACGATTTTTGAAAATTCATAAAACAATCATTGCTACAAATTGGAGCAGCGTCGACCAATTTACAGTTTCGAGTGGCGAAGTTATTTTTCGTGAATTTTGATAGCCAATACGTTGACTGCGGAATGAAAATTTGGGGATTCGTTGAGCGACATTTTAAGTTTAAAAAAATTATCAGCCGCAGCCCGCCGTTATAATACACGAAGCTGGCATTTATGGTCCTATTGGCATTAAATACAGATCCTCATTACAAATATTTATTTAAAGCGACATTTTCTGGAAAGTTTATAATTATTGTTTCTCCTCTATAAGAATGTTAGTATGTAACAACATATGTACAACACTTATTATGATTGAGACTGTAACTACAAACTTTGTAGTTAACTATAAAATATTTATCCATTATTAGTAAACTGAAATTAATTCACTGGTTCGATTTTAACTTCATTATTAATTTACATAAAAATAAAGTAAACTGTGATGATTATTATAATAATCACGCTAGATCCCCTGTAGGGTAGGCAGAGGGCGCTGCGTACCAAATACTCTATCAGTGCTCTCTATGGTTACAGGGCTAACGTGTTTCTTCGACATGCACCACTGTGTATGTATACGTACGCCGGCTTATATAAATCTCACTACATAAGAAAGTCAAAAATCAGATTCTAAAGTCTTAACCGTCCTCATATAGAATGTGGTAGACTCACCATAAATTATTGTTTGCTAATTCCTCTTTTTTATACAATTTACATTATTTTTAACGGCAGTACAATTCGATAATACGGTATATTATGGTGTTAAGAAGAATATTTTTGAGATCGATCCATCTGATGTGAACCAAAAGTGTACCATAATATGCATGAACGCGATTATATGCACGCGCGCTGCGACAACAATTAAGAGTCATCAAGCTACGAAGGGTGACAATCTCGCAAACTCTACTAAAATCGACGATAGTACGATTCCCGCAGAGTACTTCAAAGCATCTTTTATTCAATGTTTACAATGTACTAGTAATATTCTCTAAGCTTCTTAAGGAAATCTTCAGACGGTTCATCGTGTACAATACGTGTATTTATAATAATAATAATAAAATTATTTTCCATCTTTTCTCATACAAATGAAATTAAGCAAACGCATGTATTAAAAACTTGATTTAAGTAATAATTTTTTTGTGGGTCTACTTCTGATAGCATTACAAGAAAAAATAACTTTTACATGTGTTTTATTTCACAGATTAGTTATTGCGATAATTATTACTTAATTAAATAATTAGGATGATTTTTCAAAGTTATAAAAACTTTAAATTGTCGACACAAAACTCACCAAAGTTTTAATTCCAGTATCGAAATCACTGTGCGCACTAACACTACACAAACACTTTCAAAAGTAATACAACACTGTTGAAAATTTCTAAACGAAATCCAGTTTCGAATAATTCAAGAAGAAATTACCAGCAGGCAGAATTACAGCGAAGTTTCCAAACTCTACACAAAAATGTACACTATGCAATGTTGTTTACGAAAGACGATAGCACGGGAACGCGCTCCCGAGCCGCACGGAACACGTCCACCCGTCGCGGGTCCGCAACGAAAACTGAGGAAGGATTGAAAGCATCGGAAGCAACCCTTAGTTTTCCGTGGTGGAGCGAGACGGCAACAAAAAGCTTGGCGGAAAATGTAACGGAGCGAGCGAGAAGGAGGTCTTCCGGTTACGTCTCGCACGTGGTGCGATGCGGTCTATTGCAATGCCGTCTACGGTCATTGCCATACACTGATCGGTTAGTTTCATATTTGAATAATGAAGTCATTAAAAACATTCAATGTATAAAACAGAATACGGTCGAATTAACAACTTGTCATAAGTAAAGTTTTAATCGGTGCAGAAACCAACCACTAAGAACGAAAAAATAATTGAGCAGTTTATTTACTTACGAGTACTTCAATACAGACAAGATTCAGTGATAACATTAAACTTTTAACAAATAAGTTACCGTTACCGGTAGGTATCCCACGTAGATACGTGATGAAATTGACGAGGGTTCGTTTATATATCTCATTACATATGTAAATATTTGTCCCGGGTCGGAATCGATTCCACTACCCTCAGATTCAACCAACCACTGAACCAACGTTATCTAAGAGACTGTAAACTTTCAATTGTGTTGCCACGACTCTTACACGAGCCTTTTTGTTCACTTTATTTTATTAATATTGGATTCCTTAGATACAAGTTGTTGGTAAACAAATATGAATAAAATAATAATGCGACTGAAGAAATACACGAGCAGATGGCTCTAAGCTTACGGCGGTTTCAAGGGAAAACTAAAAAGCACTGAAAAGAACACAGATTCGCCCTAGAATTTCTTTTAAGTATTTTTCGCTGGATTTTCTTATAAATTAAGTTTTAAATGCTCTTTTTGGCTCTATATGTCACCTACAATTACCGAATAATAAATTCTTATACATTACTACTTTTAACATACCTAATCTGAAAATATTTAAGTGGACAACAAAAATAAAGATACGTACATATTTAAAGTGAAGAGTTAAATTACATAAAAATAGAGGGTGGGTGCTGAACGGCGTGATTCTTTAAGTGGTCGTGGATTTGCCTTATTAACGGCGCCAATCTTGCGCGGAACAAAATAAATCCCTGAAAATCAGCCCTTCAGGCGCCAGATGACAGCAGGCTGGCCCCGCTAATAGGGTCCGCGCGAGCCTCGTGCGGGGCGCACGCATCGTCGATCAAAGCTGACACCGGCTGGGCAGAGTACTTGGCCATTCCTTATTAGTCCCTGAGGTTTTCTTCGGAGATTACTGTTCCAGAACAAGTATACCATAGATAAGTATTTCTCTTGCTCTCTGTTTATTTTAATGCTTACATGGAATAGCGACAACAAATTGGCCTGCAGTGCACTTGTGACCTAGTAGTTTGGAATCCAGTCTCACACTGTGTGTGTGGATTCAAGTCCGGGCACGCAACTCTGAGTTTTCAAAATTGCGTACGTTTTTGTTATTGTGAGGAAGCCTACCCACCTGAGAGTTATCCATAATATTCTCTGGGGTGTAAGAAGTATGTCCACACTTGGCCAGGAAAATAAACTAAGGCTCCTTGTCATTAAGGGACCCGTATCCAGCAAAGAAACATTAAGTACTACCACCATTCGTATACTATTAAAACTCAAAAAAATATCTAGGATGCTAGTATATTAATTATACTCATTTTTTACTTTCAGATATTGCTATAATTCGTCAAAGCATATATGAAGAGTTTTTCAATCACGACAGATCTCAAGTGGCTCTGAGCTCGTCTTATTACCAGCATCAATGTTGCGTTAAACAAAATAAATCCCTGAAAATCGGCCCTTCAGGCGACGGGCGATAGCGGGGCCGTCCTCGCTAATAGGGTCAGTGCAGATCCCTCGCACGCCTCGCCGGTCAAAGCTCGACCACCGCCGCCCTCGAAGCGCCGTATTCCGTTGGTGTTAGAGCTTACAAATAACGTCGGATATGAAATTATATGTGGTGTCTCAGATGATGTAGTTCAATGGTAAGCGTAAATACTGGCATAATCGTAATAAAGTCACGGATGTGACTATCTATTTCAATAATTCGCAATAGCCTAGTGGCACGGATTGAAGTATGGCCTGGAGGATTCACCTCTAATTTTATTTAGTTACGAGCGTTTTGTAACATAAAATTTTAAGTATTACTCGCTAAAACCCTGAAGGAGAACCTCATGTTATATAGAATATATTATTTTCTGAGGTGTGTTAACTCTACCAATCGGCGCATGGCAAGGTTGGTAGACTATGGTATACCTAATACCTTGTCATATTCAGAAAAAAAAACCGTGTTCTTTCCAAATTTATGCATGCAAAACTGAATTATGCATTCAACATGCATAATTTAGAAATTTTAGAATTTACTTTTCCAATTTGTCTTTTAAACAGTTGAAGAGTACTATCATTATTGCTATAATGAAACGGTTGAGTAAATTACTTACTTCTCAGACCTGTTGGTAAAAGAACGTCTTTACAAAGGTAGCCCTCGCTCGGAACTCTTAAAACATAAACAAATCATCCAGACAAAGGGTAACTTTGGAGGTATTTTCCGCGGAATAAGAAAAAAACTGCCTCTGAGCGTTCTGACAGCCGCCGCCCAAACTTTTCCTGCTCCACTAATCCTTCGCTTTGAATTTTCAAACCGGGCTACTGTGGGCTGAATGGGTCATATAAACATATAATATGTACGGTAAAGGCCAGGAACTAAAAATCAGGAATACATTTAATAGACGGACACGATTTACTTTGGTAAAAATAGAAATATCGAAAGAATTTTGTCTCTGTCTACATTCTAAATAGGAGTAAATTGTATTTTATATTTATGATAAGGATCAAAAAGGTATTTGAATTCAATTTTCAGATATAAGAAAGTTGACGCGGCCGGTGTCGGCCGGCGTGGACGATAAGACCAAATGTCTAAAGTTCGGAAGCCAGTCTTACGGGAAATTCCAATTAAAGTTTCTAAGACGACCAACAAGTTTGTGAGTGACGTCAGTGCCAGTTGAGACTATATACATAGATACACGACAATGACCAGTTAACATAAAAATCCTTAGAGTTTCAGATCATATCCTCCGAAGATGGTCCGAAGCTTATGAGATTGAACTTTTAGTTTCATGTTAAAAATTGTTTTTTTATTTCTTTTAAAATAAAAACCAAGTATTTAAAAAATAAATATGTTTTCCTAGTGTACTTCTTTCAATTCAATTTCAATTTCTTTCTCCTTACCTTTCATCTTACCTTCAAATTCATTTTCAATTTCTTTCTCCTTACCCCGTTGGGGCCTGTCGGGACGAGGGATATGTATAATAACAGAAAAATAAATCATACCAACGTTAAATAAATTCAAATATTTACAGTTGCTACAAGTGTCTTTGCTTTTTTTGAGTAAATTTATTATTATTGAATTTTTTGCCACATGCAGGTACTTTCTTCAGCTAAAACCGTGCTTATCTCATACTCTACCACAGCCAATTACTACTCTTATACTCTCCATACTCTACCGCTGTCGAGTGTACACGAGTAGGTAACCACCTCGGTGCTTGAGTGACGTTTCATCGTCCTCAGAGAGCGAAAGAGACCTTAAGTGTACGCTTTGTGCGGGGGCAGTTACAATTTAGCTAGTATTATTCTCTAATATAATTAAAGTATATTAGAGAATAATACTAATATATAGTATGACGCTTTGTTTAATTAGAAAGCGTCATTTTGGTTCTTAAACAGAAATATAGTGATGTAGAGTAAGCATAATAATAATTGTATTTTAATCTTTTTTTTATTTAGTGTGCTCATCACACAAGTGTTTGTGCTACGCGTGAATCAAACCCACATCTTCGAGCGCCCCTACGCCCGTGAAATTAATGCATAGTTTTAAATTTCAAACGAACAGATCTAATTTTCATATCGACTAATATCCTCTCGACTCGGCACACTCCGATGTGGACGTGTCCAGCGTCTGAAACCCGAGCAGAGTTTGGAATTCCAATTTTATTTCAACTGAATAATATATATTTTTTCTCAGCACCATTCAGGTTGTATTTACCGTTCGGGCTGTGGGATATTGCTTCGCCAACGTTGAGCCAGATCTGGAGTAAATAATGGCTGAATGATTAAGCGCTTTTCAAGCTCGGCGGCAACCTGGCCTGGAGACCGCTCGAGGCGAAGCCTCACAAGCATTTCCGCTTTAAGAGACGCGTTCATCAATCGGGTTTTGTAGAGCGGCCTTTTAAAATACATTCCAAATGATGTTAGTAATAAAATGTGTAGCTTTATATAACAACAATAGTATATAAAAAATCTTATGCTAACAGAAATAATAAAAATACGTGATAATACAAACTTTTAAAAAGCACAAGACAACTGTTCCAAGGCCTATCAATGTTAATGTATTGGAGTATGTATGATAGATAAATAATTATTTAATAGTCTTTATATTAATTAGGCATCAGTTACTTTATTCCACACAAATTTTGATTTTTTTCCTTGCACCAGCAAACAAATTGGGTGGCCTTGTACATTTCAAATCTATATTATCATTTACGCCACAGCCCTGGGCAAAGAAAAAGATGATAAAAACAACCCTTCTGAGTTGGTAAATTCTTTATATTTATGACAGGTGAATTAGGACCAAAAATAAAGAGGATAAGTTTATGTTAAACAGGTTAACTCCCTGTTATTATGACAAAATATTTTCTAAATACATATTTAATATTCGCCCAACGCGCCGCTGTCTCCCGCAGAAGATCGTTGTATAATTCACATTTATTTCGTATTCCGTATCTTCTGTTTGTCCCGCTATTAACATAATTTGTTTAAGAATTCCTCCGTTATTATTTAATTGTGTTTTATTATTATTACAAGTGGTTTTGATATTTCGAGATGTATAATTTCGAGTCGGTAATAACTGTTAGCTATGTATGCTTATGTATATATAATTATGACATTTAGATACATAGGCTTTAACTTATACACATACATCTTACATAAACTTTGTTATTGAATGAAATTTGAAGCGAAAAGTTTTTGAAACAGAACGTTAATTTACTAGTGATAACGATAAGTTTATATGTTAGCCTCGAACTCGAGGTGTCCAGAATTCGAATCCAGCCTGCAAACTTTAGGAAACTGTGTATTTTTTAAATAATAAAGCTCCACTTTCCACATGGAAAATAGCTCTTTGTTCTAATTCATGATACTTAATATTAACTAAGGCTATGGATTATGCTAAGGCTATGAATTAGAAGGTTTCAGCTTCTAATTCAGAGAGCAGACCCCCGCGTAATAATAGACGGCTCTACATAACTGTTCTAATCTTATATGAACATTAAAAAACACTATTTAAAAAAAGTTCATCAGAGCTCCATGAAAACTTGCAACTCACAATTTCCTTCCGCTGTCTTGCATCTCTTTCTATTAGATTGCAAGAGTAACATCATTGGAAAACATCGGTTCTCTCTGTCACACGTAGGGCGCTGTTGGATCTATTTCGCTCTAAACGCGGTCAGCTAAATGAAGCTATCGCGTGATCGGCGACCATTCTTCAATATCAGCGCTCCAGCACGGTGTATACAGGATGTAGCAGTGCGCGGGTATAGGAATGTAGAGGGAGTTGTTTTTTTGGTAATTATATCGACAGACCTATAATGCAAATAGCAAATGTGTGTTTTTGAGTCACAGGTTGATTTCAAAAGAACATTAGTATAATCCAAACTTAATAACCTAAAAAGGTGACCTTGAGTGATACATGTTAAGTTTTTATGGTGATCAAATATGATTTCTACAGTAAAAATATTAACAATAAAAAAACGATAGCCTAGTTAGGTTAAGAATTTCGCGAGATTCACGATTAGAGAGTCTCTTGTACGTACCTCCACGCTTATACACTTAGATGGAATTTTAAGATCAAAAGCTACGCTTTCGTTAAGGTTCTATAAAATCCCATCATATAAGGCAGGTATCTGTCCAATGCAAATTGCAACAATGGTACATTCGTTTGGCCTTGCAAAACTTCACCTACAACCAGTTTCATGAATACGTAACAATGCTGAACAGAGCTAACAAATCAGAGCACGCTGTATAACCGAATCCCGAGGTGCACCGGCCGCTGACGTGGCGGTTAAAAACGAATTATGTAGGAGCACCCTGTAGCGGCGTTTGTCATGAGCGCGGTAATATACACGCTTGTAATATACTCTAGGAGACTGTGTCATACATGTATTTATATTATTTATGATATGTCGACGATACAACTTTGGTTTTATGTGTTTTTAAACAATGAAAAAATTAAAACTATTTACCCATCTCAAAATATTCAGATATTTTTAAGAGTTAATACGGATTCCGATTTCAAGTAGACCTTCGAACCCTAATCAATGTAATTTCGAATACATACACAGATGTACATAACTAGGTAAGTACCTACTATAAAATTTGACCCCAATGATGGCAATAAAAATATTTTCATTGATATTATAAATCTGTCTTGCGATTTTATTATGTAAAGTACATGACAATAACACGAACAGACCCCTGTACTACGAGGTAATCCAGATGTTGTTGCGTTAGACTTTTTCATATTTTCGTCGTGAAGTAAAACAAACAAAATTAATGGCACCTTTGGCTACGGTTAAATCTTTTTTAATTACACCTCGCTTCATCATTTGCATTCATAGTAGTTTAAATAAAGCGTAATTTATTTTTTCGCCGTAACACATAATTACTTTGAGCACACTGGAGGTATTTTTATTTGGTAGCTCTGTACTTATGTATATGTATGTGTATGCGATCTATAATCTTCAAACATTAGAGAGAAGTTATACTCTAAAAAACAGGATACTTTTAAAAGTGAAAACTGTAGCAAATGAGCATACAGCCAAAAAGGACATGTGTAATCAACCTCTAATAGGAATAAAGGAAATATATACATGCTATATAATTCTTATATCGATATTTCTTTTATTCCAAAAAAAAACAAAATGGTACCTGTCAAATAAATGATAATCTCGGTGGGAATTGAACCAACGACCTCCAAGCCCGCAATCAAAGTCTCTAACCACTACACCAAGGGCCCAGTCGTAGTGATGACTTCTTTCTTTACAGTCCCACCTCACGTATTCGTCAAAAGTCAAAGTCCACAAGGCAGGATGGAGGGCAGACGCCAATCCCGGCCGCCGGATCCTCGAAACAGAGCCGGCCAGTTCAGCTGTAAATCTCAATTCAGGCGAACGCGCTTACTCCGCTGGCGGGCAGCCAACGGGTAAAGGCGATAGTCTACTACCAACCATTTTATAGTTCGCATCATTGCCAGCGGTTTTTGTCAAAATTGCAAACAACAGCCACAAATGACGACCACCGCCCACGGGGATGGAATAGGAATGTTGGTGTCAATTACTTCAATAACTAATACCTAAGTGTCAATAACAATATTATTTAGATCAGTCCTCAATTACTTTTGTATGCATTAAAGAGCTATGGAACAGTCGCCAAGATTAATTATATATGCAAAAATCAGCATTTCCTATTGAGCTTGAGGCTGTTCCTAGAGGTAAGTTGGAGTTTATCTATCACACTCCTTTGATTTCACTGGATAAGGAGACATCCCAATGATATTTCTAGCTTCTCGAGTATTTGAACTGAGCGGTACGGTATACTCACACATTTAAGAGTCGACCTGAGTGCTTGCAAGCTGGACACAAAAACGTTTGTAGATGTTTCTGCTTACCGTCACCTTCAAACTGGCTACATTGCGTCCAGTCAGACGAGATTATGGTCAAACTAGCTTATGCCCGCGGCTTCGCGCGCTTTCAGTTCAGGTTAAAACAATTCCCCTTTCCCTACGCCGTGAAAATTTGCTATTATCTTTGGAATATCAAAATTCATATACTACATTTTTACTTATTGCTATTAAGAAATTCTGAATTGCAACGCGTGCGAAGCCGTGGACAAAAGCTAGTTATAGATTTTCGTGAATTTCTTTCTCGTGACCTTTCTCGTGAATCACTCTGTCTTTTTAAAAAACCGCATCAAAATCCGTTGCGTAGTTTTAAAGATCTACGCATACTTAGGGATAGGAAGCAAAAGCGACTTTGTTTTATACAATGTAAAGAAGATAAACATGCAAGCCTATTTTACCTATAAAAAGTCTCTTAACTTAGTCTTCCAATCAATAGCTGGCCATACGTAGCGTAGCTTCGACTAACGCGGTTCCTAGCCAAGTTCTCCCGCCGATTAAATCCTTACAACTTCGCGGACAAACACTACAGCAACTTGCCGATCGCAATAAAAAACCAACTTAAAATTCTGGGGACCACAGTCCACATCGCTTTAACGGCGTTCCTTCGAAACGAGTTCGGATAGTGTAATCGAATGCTATAAATCGATTATACTAAGCGATTAATCGAATTTCAGTTGCGGTTTTATGATAGCGCCGATTGGGAGCGGTGTTGGGCGTTTTTGCGACATTAGAATCGAATTTACATAGATGCCATCGGTTTCGTATGCGCGTCGTTGCGGTATCAATTTTACGTTTGGGGAATTCTGTGTTGCGGGTACTAATAGATTTTGATTGTGTTTTGTATTGATTTTGGAAAAAAAAATAGTATATTACGGTATCTTGCCGTATATTGTTCCTTGTTTACAAGAAGAAAATATTTGTAGCAGCTAAAAAAGGATTTATCTGCTTTTCGTAGAAGTCACGTATTACCAGTAAGTGTATTGAAAAGCAAAAACTAACAAAGAACATTCTTTTCCCTCATTTTTACAACATCAATAGACTCTGGAAAATTTTATTCAAGTTCTTTAACTCGACTTTATTTTTACACTTCACTTAACCAATTTTATCCCTTTTGCATAAAAAAACTTCCTGAGTACGACAAAATGTTTACAATACATTTTACATCATATAGAACACTCAAATGCCGACAATAAACACATATAAACAAGCTACACTAGTCTTGTTCCCTCACGTACCAAATAAACAAAACTACCCTCATTAAACTTCAAACTTTGCACCCGCCAGCTGTCAAACCGTCAGTCATAATTCGTCACGCAGCGAGAGCGAACGTTACGAGGGTGCGCGTTTAATATTAGTCGCGTGCAATATTGAGATGACGTATGCGTGACTTTGGGGTTCGTTGTCTGGCGCGTCGACTTGTACAGGTGGCGTTCGCGAAAATTAATCTGAACCGTTTGTTTCGCTGCAGTCAAATGTTTTACAAACCAACACAGAACTTTCCTGCGATGACGATTAATGTACCATTTAAATAAGGAAATATTTGTAATGTGTATACAATTATTAAATTCAGTGTGTATACATAGTATAATCTTATATTTTTTCACTGTATACTTTGTAATAATCTCCCTCAAATTTAATTTAGAAACATGACAAAGTTTCACAGAACGCTTTTTGATTAACAAAAAGCCACTAACATAAATAAAACGGTAAGAAAAGGAAAGTTATGCTATAACTAACGTTGATTAAAGAAATATATAATTGATGTAGTCGCTAACAAATAACAGACTACATCTTATTAATCTAAATCCGCGGTCCATAAAGCCACACTTTCCCCATTAGAGCGGTTCTGTTTCCAAACCATGAAATATTGCGAGCCTACGTTTAAAACCGCGCCGTAACAAAAGCCATAAGAATCACGGGCTGGGCGTTCGTGATAAATGGGGCCTATCTTTCTTCTGTCATAACACCGTCTATCTAACGCGGCGAATAATATCCAATGGAAGTAAATTATTTCACTTGTTTTATGTTGCGAAAGAAACAAAAGTATGGTGTAAACATTGCCGTAAAACGACCATTCCGCCCCCCGGGACAAGATAACGTTCGACCGGCTTCGAACCCCCGCGTTGAACTTCCTCCAGCTACATCACCTGCTCCTCTATAGTTTAATTTACAAGTGTAATTGAACAGCGCGTGTAAAATCTGGAATGACCTTCCAGCTGAGGATTTGACAGCGCTATGACTTGCAGCTCCTCAAGGAACGCATGACAGCTTCTCCTTCAAAATCGGCAACGCATTGGCAACTTCTCTGATGTTGAAGATTTCCAGAAGCGATAGTGACCACTTACCATTAGATAGCCCGTGAATGTGTTCATCATTAAAAGTATAGAAATGTAGGATAGCAACCCAGAAACATGATTTTTTAAATTTTTAATGTCTCAAGTAATTGTTTACAATCTAAAAATATACCAATATATGAATACGTACCTCACACATCGAAGTGTATTGAATCACAATTCCATGCTTTCCAAGTGAAATCTAAGTAGTATTCTGATTCAACGGTAGTATGAAAATATGGTATTGTAAACGCAGACGCAGTCAATACCGTCTGAAGAAAAGCCTCAATTTCCGTACCGCGCCCGCCATTGTATAGAAAATGTCTTGTATATTTAAGTCTTATTGTGATCTTCGATATTACGGCAGCCGTCTGAGTACCTCCAGCCGCCAGCGAGGACGGCATCGCCGCGATTAGATCGGGATTTGCAAACAACCTAGCTGTTGCCCGCAGCTTCCCCCGCACTTTGAAAATAATTTACTCTATTCACACGTCATACAGTTATTCCGCCCGTAACGCCATCTATAGCATTTGTTTGATTAAAAAATATTTTCCAAATGAGATATAATAAAAAATCTTTCCTATATCACTCTCCAGCCTTTCAACTATGTATCTCCATACCAAAAGTCACATCAATACGTTATTCCGTAGTGACATGAAAGAACGACAAACAAACATACTTTCGTACTTATAATATTAGTATACTCGTAGCTCGACTGCAGTCTGCGGCTCCGCTGGTCATTTCACTTTTAGTTCCGCGAACTCCACAGCAGTCAACTTACTTTGATATTTAAATTTAGATATTTGTTTGTTGATTTTGAATAAGCAAGAGACAAAAATGCCTGTTCTTATAATCAAACGGCTGATTAACATACATACGTACGATATAATACTCATATATCGATTTTATTATACACAGACACAGAACAAACAAACGACGCACACAAACTTGGCTATATATTAAAAAAGAAAATAAAAAGAATAACAAATCTGCTCTGGATGGGAATCGAACCCATGACCTCGACTTAGCAATCAGGGTCCCTAACGACTACGATAAGCTAGACAAACGGTAAGTTCAGACGTTCACACGTAACTGAAGAGTAATATAAACCCGTTTCTAATGAAGATATACCCAAGTGGCAATACCGCAATGAACAAATATCATTCACCTAATAGAGTTAGAATAAAGCTCTGCTTAGTGCAAGTTTATGAATAACTAAATTGTCCCGCACTTGTCCGCGGGTGATGGGCGCGCCGCAAACAAACGAAACCGAACTACAAATTGAATAGCGACAATTGATTTGATCGCGGATTCATTAGGAAATAAAGGTGTTGCATCGCACGGAGAGGCGCGCGAGACAGCGATACAGGACCTATACACAATGTATCTTTAAACTAGGTAGCAATACCGATTATCTTTTCTTGTTAGTTGTCTGAGCGGGATATTATCTTATTAGCAATAAGAACTAATTTCACTTGCGATCCATAAAATGATAACCTATGATTGTTAGAATAAGCATCACATGAACTTCATTCGAGGCTTGAAAATAGCTCTTTCTAAAGTGGGAAACGCACCGGCGACTCCTCGGATGTTACAAGTTGTTTTTTCAAGAAAATTTATGGTATCTTCCTCCATCACCATCTTATTTGTGTACCTGTTATTGTTATGCATATTATCGTTCATCGTTATACTGGCTGTGTCAGACGTGTGAATAATCCCGCTCCGCGAAAACCAATTCTATTTCCAAATAATTAAGCTCCAGTTGGCGTGTTGTGGCAAAATAGCCCGTGGCGTGTGAAATTAAGGATCAAACGTTGTTTATATCAAATTGTGAAACGAAATATTAATGTTTGTGTGGTCATTTCATGCATGCAACCTTATTTCGTATATAGTGTTATTACGTGGCTTTAGTTGATGATTGTATGGCATGTACTTAGCCGAACGAAATTGTCTCAATCCAACCTTAACAGACCTCTTAGCGTAGTGGTTTAGTCTTCACTGCTAAATTGTCTTAAGTTAGGTTCCCAATCAAGAGCTCTTTGTGTACATAATACAAATATCTTTTCTTTATCTATTTGTAAAAATTTGAACACACAAATAAATGTCTATGAAAATATGTTATTGAGTATGTTTTGAAATATATTTATATTAACCTCATTTTTCCATGTACACTTTTTATTTGATGAAGTTGGTGATGAAGTTCCACCAGATCAGCAGTGAACCATTTTTCGGTAAAAAAGGAAAAACAGAAAAGGCATAGGTATGACCGGCACACAAGACAATCCCTTAGCGCCCGTCAAACCGAATATTGGGCATCAGAGTCGGTCAAATTCAATAAATAACCGTCCGCTCCCGCGCGTGGTGTAAGCGACAAGAAAGGCTCGAAATAAGTGTTTCCTTCTTTCTTTCTTCAGATCCCATCCTTTTCTTTCAACTATTCTTTTGCTCTACTGCAGGACACCGATAATAATGCGAAGGTATATCGCCAGAAATTAAATGTACTCGTAGTCTATACACTGAATCTACTTCGGACTTGTAATGATAAAATCATTAACGATGGCAAACCAAACTGTGCCAAGTAACAGGACGGGCGCCTTTTGCTATGAATTTTATAGTATGTACGTTCTTATACAAGCCTTTGGGTCAATCACACTGTTAATGACCATAACATTGCAGAACGTCTTCTGCAATTTTTATATATTCCCGCAAACCCCCCTTTCCCCTTTGCAAGTCTGTGCTCCCTTGGGTGGCAGTATATTGTATAGACAACGCCTCGCCTCGCGCCTTAATTTGATCTTTTTCCGCTGCAGCCAGTGAACTGGCCGCCTGTTCTGATATTAAAGTCGTTGTCGCGCGCCACATCCAATATCCGCGGTCCGCTCTGAACTTGACACCGCCGCCGCTTTGTCGATTCTATCGCGGGGATTTTAACGCGTTCTCTGTGATTCTTTCACAGGAAATACCGTATACATTATAAACGCAAACAAGTTGAGGCACGCCTGCATAGTGATTACAATGGCCGCAGCACAGTAACGTGGCTAAATATCACAGTTTTATCGAGTATTTGTGTGGCATTTTTGTCCTACAGCGATTTTTATCTAGCATTTTTGTCTGGCATTTTTTGTCTTACAGTCATAGTTCGCTAAGCTGGTAATGTGTTGATAAACAAACGTCACATAGTTCAAAGAAGTTTTCTTGACTTATAGCGAGTGATGTTTAATTTTTATTTTAAATCGCATGTTTGATGTTCGGCGGGTGCTTTGTGCTAACCCCGTACCCTGCCATGATGATATTTGTCAATCACATTATCCAGTTATCATATTTGAATTTAAAATTTGTATACAGATGGACAGTTGAACATTTATATATTGGTAGACTGACGCGCGAGTGACAGGCGCGGGTGCAGGCTCTGTGGGGAGGCGGCTTCAAACATTCATGAATGTATGGGAAATAGGAGCCAGTCAACTGGCGGACAAAAATTGCGTTCAAATTTTTCCAACCCTTTTAATGTACGCTATTATTATAGTCTATTTCGCTAGTCAAGTACGGATTGGTAGACTACACACCTTTATCAGTTTATTTAAGACGGTACTTTACATGGCAAAATCCAATTAAAGTTAAAAAGGTAGTCACATAACGCCTGAGACTGGAACCATGGCAAATAAAGACATGCTTCATTGCAAGGAATCAAGTTTCATTAGCACAATAATAGTAGTAATTTAAGTAAAATTTCTTTTTCATTCTTACTTGCCGCAATCAGTTTTTTCCTCGTTACAACTTTGAATTATTCCTACGCCCTACATGCTAGACTACAACTCACTCACCATGAGGTGAGATCACGGTTAATACAAGCCTTTTTCAAAATAAAAAAGCCCGCAGCCATGTATGTCACTACCTGAATGTAGCAATAAACGTTGTACATATTCACATATATATACTAACTGTGCTTAGAAACCTTAATGTACTATTGTTATTGGTATAATCAAGAAACAAAATATATAAATTTAGCCCTACATTCCTCAGAGAAGACGAGTGACTATTCTGTATTTAAAAAATGCTACAATCTCCCGCTTATTCTATAGCCATATTTACAATCTTCTTACCGTTCAGGGAAAACAGAAACGGTGCGGCAGCGGTTGAATTTAAAATTGAAATAAGATAAACCCATCGCTTGAAACTGTAAAAATACCCGCGGGGGCGCTTGCCAGTGATAGGAAGTGATAGGAAGGTTTGGTTGCGAAAGTACTCGGAACCACGGCGCGATTGCCGGTCGCCAAATACAGGTACCCAACGCTAAGCGAAATATCATTAATTTAGAAATTTACTGCCCAAATAAAATCTAACTCATTAATGATTTATCAAATAGGTTCCTAATTTACTTACAACCAATATTAAGCCGAAAATACCAAAATTTTATAAACACAAAAACATTGAATATTTCAAAATAAATAAGGAATAAATTGGATTATCAATTTGTTCTATTGCGTGATCTGACCATCTTTGTTATCATCTCGTCATCGCCAGCGATCATCAGTTCAGTGCTGGACATAATCCTCTCCGAAGGTCAAAAATCATAAATCGCAGAAATCTCGCACTGTTCAATGTAAATAATACTTATTTTATCTTATCGTATAACGTGATTATAATTTTTATGAAAGATTAAAAAAACATCTCATATCACTTCACAATCATAATTACTAATATAAATAATCAGTGATAGCGTAGTGGTAACTTAATAACTTAATAACTTCAGGCTCCTACGCCGTTGGTCTAAGGTTCAATTAATTTTATAATTAAAAAAAAATATTTTTTAAACATCTGTAATATAAAAGTTTTATTTTTTCACGGACATTTTATAATTTCAAAATTAATTTTCATTCTTTACCGGAAAAGAACGCGGGGAAGCCTGTACATTCCAAAGTAGTCCATAATGTTGACCAGTCATGCCGCACTTGACCAGCATGGTATACCTTTAAGCCCGCGCCCAGCAGTGGAACAATAAAAGAAGGGTTGATATAAAATGATCTATACTCCATTGTGCGGAGCTGACGCGTGACGCCGGCTCTAGATTAATCTCCACTCGTTATTATGCCGCTGTCCGCCGCGAGACAGATCTGTGGCATCTCTTTTTGAATTTACGACCGCAAATTGAAGCCTGCATTGTGAATTGTGATCACAGGTTGTTACAGAGACTGTAATTGTAAACACTAAGTTACTCGCTCTTTATATTACTGACAGAAAAGTATTTGGAATTAATTTAATGCTTGAATCATTCATTTACTTCTTAAGTAAAAAGATAAAGATGTCTGACTAGGAAATAGCTTTTTTACGTACAAGCAAAACAATAACAAATATCCGAGTGGTGTCATAACAAATGTTTATACGAAATTAATAATTCAATTACAATATCCGGATATAATGCTACGGGATTCATTGAGAATACACTAACCCGGATAAACGTTTGCGAAACGGGAGTAAGTCCAAAGGTCCGAGCCCCTTTTTAACAAAGTCTCGCAAATAAATTCAGCAGAGATCATATAATAAAGAGGGAGATTTCAGCAACGATTAGGTATAATAACGCGGTAATAAATATCCTGAAGCCACTCCAGGTGCCCTCGAGCTTTCCATGGGACACGGCGCTGGGCGCACTGCACGGGAGAGAGCGGACCAAAAATACACATAATCAACTCACATTCAAAATACAGCCAATCCAGCTTTAGTCAGAATTTAATGATTTCCAACTTCCCGTTTACTTTCATGAAAGTCGTCAAAAATGCCTATGTGCCTGACCTTGTAATATACCCATTTCATTGTAATATTACACCTAGATGTACCTGGAGCGGTTCTGGCATTCACATGAGAGCGCGAGACCAGAAGTACAAAAAAGATTTGTAATAATATTTTAAAATATCTACAGAAAGATGCACATAATTCGCAAGTATGTCGTAACTCTACGATTAGTTTTAAAAGTCAAAGACACTGCTACTCATTTTAAATATGTAAAATTGTCATGTATAACTATATTTTTAACGAAATTCGTTATTGATATTTAAGCAGTTGACTAGTCAGTCAGTTCATTGCCCTTTTTATCCCTAATAGTTTTGAAAGACCTTTTGGAACGACTCGTTTGTTGAAGCCGCCTCTCGGTTAAATCTGAAGGAATATTGTACAAGCCGTAATACTCGATCGGCTATGACTCGAGCCACGCGACGGCTATCCCACAGCGGACCGAGCGATAATTCAGCCCGTAATTAGCACTCGCCGTATTCAACAAAAATGTCCACATTTATTCCTTGTTTCACAATTATTCTTTATTCGGAGCCCGTTTTAATCTTAACGGCGATCTATCTTGACCTTTTTTTGTTTTGTAGTTTCATGGGAATTGTCTTTTAAATGCTGCTAGTAAATATTTTTATTTAACTACAGAAATAAAGATTTATCCCACCCATTTAAGAATTCGTCACATTCTAGGCCTCGAACCCAACTGAAAGAAGTTACGTCTACACAACACATATGAATGATGTATTGGGTGATGAAATCCTCTAAGAACAAATTGAACTTTGTAATTTTTAAAGCACCTGGTATTAATTAAGTTATGAAATTCAACATTTTTGGCGTCAAAGTCAGTGCAGATAGCAACCGATGAGCAAAGCTGGCCGCAGTCAAATATGAGGCGAACAAATAAGATATTGTCATATAACGTAAAGGCGCCTATTACCGCCAGTTTAAGCTGTCCTAGGATTCACTTTAAAAAAATAGATATAAGCTGTTATGTTTGGAAAGATGTTATAATTTATAATTAATCTCAATGAAGTATTCTTGGAAATTCAGTATTTAAATTTGATATTAAATAACACAATATTTATTAAATAATTGTTTAATCCTAAAGAGTAGTTGATTCTATTACCGACCCATAGAACACG
>DWQT01000552.1:0-21542 GCA_018244895.1 Myscelus amystis hages | reverse complement strand
GTAAATAATTTATAATTAGTTATAAGCTTACACCATTAATTTGTACGCCGTAAAAGGCAAAATATGGATTGAACTAGGTTCTAAGTTCTAGGAACTAAGTTTTTAAGATCTCTAATGTACCCATATTTGTGCAAATAAATGTCTTTTGTCTTTTGTCATAAATCACGTACCTCATAGAGGTAAGCAGAGACTATGAACCGTAACGGTCAGTCACGGTCGGTCTACGGTTACGAAATTATGATTTATAAAAACGAAGGAGAAGGTACCTACATTGTTGCTTTGCGAATACGAGAGCTGTAGGACGGCTGTGCGAACAGCGTCTAGGGTAAAAAAAAAAACAATAGGCCATCGTTTACCCACTCGAAACTCAAATCGCACGGCGGCATTATACCTTTTGACCCGGCAAAGCCGCAATGCAGCGCTCGCTGACACCACGCCGCGTGATACGTTTTAGCTTGTTTACTACAATGTGCATAATAGCCTGTCTCTTGATAAACCTAGTTTAACTAGCACATTGTGTTCACGAGCTCTAAATATAAAACTCGCGCCACTTTGAATTGTTTACGAACACATCAAGCCGAGATATCCTTCGACACATATGATGCAATCGCCTGCAATAACGAATTATGGATTCAGTTCACTCCGTGAGACATTTCAATAATGCTAAAGGTCACGTGTGTCAGTCAAGCTTGACGAAGAAGATTGATCAGCCGACGAAACAATTCAAAGTCGCGCGAATCCAACAGACCAATAACAAAATACATTGTTTAATAGATTCTTCCCGTTAACAATCAATTTTACAATCTTTGTGCCAAAGCCTGAACAAAGATAACCAGACTGGAATATGTGATTTACATTCACCGAACACAAATGAGTAGTGCCTTGAAATTGGAAGAACATCAGGACCCGACTCAACGGATTGCAGACGGCGTTGAACACTGCTGTGATAAATACTGTGATGTGTGAGCCCGACGGATATTTTTGTATGTGATTTATCAGTGCCCAGTACAAACCGAGTACGAAAAAAAACGGAATAGAGAAAGTATTTATATATATAGATATATTGGAACGATGAAAGAGGAGTGCAAGCTGTGCAGCGCGAACGGCTGGTGCGGGAGTGTCCAGGGCACGACGGACTTCTCCATAAGCTCGCTGATGCGGCCGGCCGCGGCCCACCCGGGCCCGCTGGACCCGCGGCACGACGCGCTGCTGTTCTCCGCGTACCTCTTCAAATTAGGTGACTATCCATTGTATACGCTTCACGATTACTACTCCAACGTCGGTGAGTATCGTGCACGTACACATAGAAATCGCACCCCCTCTAACAAGTACGTCTCGTTAATACTACTAATGTTTTATATTGTAGCATGTGAATGTGTCTGAATTAACTTTCTGTAGCTTGATAATCTACTAGATCAATGTGTAGATAGATAGTAGTATTTGTTTTCATTTGTAGTTATAATGTTAGGTTTTGTACAGAGATCATTAAAATTTGTCGTCAGCAGAACTAACTTAAAATTACTTAGATTTACACGAAACGAACAAAGAGATTTTGGTAGCGACGGTGGTAGTTGTTTAAATATTTTCCTGTGTTGACTCTTTTCATAAGAGAACGAACTTATTTCAAACCTAGCGATAGAAATAAAAAAAATATTTCTAATCTTCTTCTTCTTCGTAGAAAAAGATTACCGCAGATAAGCGACGACCGTAGCATTTATTCTCGGCATAATGCAGCTCATGTGTAAGCACATTTACATAAAAATAAGCATGTTAAATAATGTAATTCTGTTTACATGAGTACTTCCGTTTCGTAGACGCACGCAAAGATATAATAGATCTAAATCGCACTGAGTCTGTGACGGTTCTCGGTTCAATTTTAAGCAGGCGTGCTCTCAACAGCTTCAGGTGGAATTTGTATGCCGACAAAAATGTTGTAATATTGTGTTTGTGTGTGAACTGTTGTAATATTGTGTTACTACAACGATAATAATAAACAATCTGTTTAAGCTGTGCAACATCCAATTTGTTTACTCTTTTACAGTATTTTAAAAAGTTATCCAATATACATAGCTGCTCTTCGTCTTTGCCCTTTGTCTGGTTTCCCTTAACTAATTCGAATGTGATAGAAAGAAACAAAATATGCAATAGTATAATGCAATATCGATGATACACTGCTAAATGTTTTATTGAACGACCATCTGATGTCAAACTCCGGGTTGACTTTTAGCAATTTGCGTCATAGCTTCTTTGTTCCACGGTTAGGTCATTGTTTGAATAAATGTAAACAGAATATGTCTAGGCAACTTACACCAGCGCTGAAGTATTTTTAACGGCTATGTCATGCAAAGAAGCTACCAAATATTCATTAGGTAAATATTTGTTTTGTTCTTATTCTCTTACCTTTGAACGTTATGATGCAATGCAGTGTTTTCGTTGTTATAGTAAGGTTGAAAAGTTTGTACTGTTGCAGATTATCTATTCTGATGATTTTATTAAGCATCCATAATATGCGATGGTACGCTCATGATGGATGGCGCTGATCTCTTAACAGTATAACGTAAATTTATTTTACATAATTATATTAATTATCTATTAAACTGTATAAGAGGGTATGATATCTCACGCACGCTCATCAAATTATACATTCCACTTCCTATTAAAGAATGCATGAGATTGAAACGCGTTAAAGTAGATAGAAAACAACTTGTGACCTTTTCGTCATAATACCAAAGAACATCAGCATTACAACAACAATGTATTTATAGACGCTTTGTAGTACGTACGAGTATACATGAGATTTCTATTATTTACGAAATGGCCACAAATGTGGCGCACGCTTCATTCAGTACCAGGTTTCTGTGTTTTTCTACAGCAAAATTGGTTTGAACGAAGTCAATAGTCGTATTATTACGTGATGAAAACATTTATATTGTGTTTATTTGCGAAACAAAAAAAAATTAATCCGGTTTTTAAAAGATAAGACTTAATGTATGATATTGAATCAAAAAACATAAGTGGGGTGTAAAACAGGTTAGATTGATTTAGATCGCGCGCAAATGCTAAGCTGCTAGTAAATAGAAAAGAAAATATGAAATATAGGCGACGCGTGCAAATCCTTAGGGTGAGGCGGACTTACCGCTGAAGTGAAGACAAGTTTAGATGAGTCTAACATTGAAAACGACCAACCATGATTTCAGTTCAGTTCCGTTCTTGGTTATTCCTTCCAAAAATGCTATGAAGGAACTATAGCTTTATCGTTACTACGGAGATATTGAACGTCGTTAAACTGGTGGAATGCAGCAGTACGGTCACAGGTCCATAAATGTTGAGCTGAAGAGCCCCTCGGTGTTGGCCCGTTAGTTTCGTCGCTCTCGCGTACATAAATGAACGTATAAAAACATCAACAATACCCTACGTTTAAAAAGTCAACCTGATATCGTTCTAGCGCGTTTTGAATACTTACATTTAGCTTTTTTGCATAACAAAGACTCGAGTTTTACATTGTTGACGGTCCCATTGTGAAGTTGTTTACATCCAGTTAAATACCTAAACGCTCTTATATAAGCTTCACCGCAACTTGTATTAAAAAAAACACGTGATTGTTTACTTCATAAAAATAAAGGACCTGAAAGGTATGACGTTTTATATGTTTCTGTTGTACTGGACGAATTGTAGTATAATATGGCGTTTATACGTCGGTATATGACAAGATTCGACAAGAAAGGTATTAGAAATGAGTCGAGTTCAACTTATGCCCAGTAATCGGATACCAATTTTTCACGGTTTCATTTTAAGCGAGACAAATATTTGACCGAGTTACTAGTTATAAATTTACATAGGTTTAGGAGCGAAAAAATGTATAAACATATTTATCTTTTTGTTTTACGCGTAGTGGATAATTTTTGCCTTTTAATAGCCGCGTGTTAATAGTTTATCTTTCCAGCTTAGTGCAATTATTGGTAGGTATCAAGTGTGACTAGACACGTCGCTGTCGACCTCGCGTAGATCCGTGAACGAATCGGAATTGATCCGACTATTCCAACCTCGTTACAGTCGTTTTCCCCGTCGCGCCAACGTACATATCAATAGAGAATTAAGTTATTGTAGATTTGTGTATGAACCGTAATGAAACATGAACAAACAACTAATAACAAATAATTAGCAAATCTTATCTTAATTTGTTCGACCTTCGCGACGTAACGCAAATCATTAGTATCAGTAGAACAAAATGTAAAACAATATAAAACATCGTAATAGGTACCTAATGCTATTTACTAACTAGTTAGTTTCTGTTTATTTATTTTTAAAGAAATCCTTAGTCCCTCTAGTCCTGATTCTCGTCGTTGTTTACGGGCCTTGAGTCTCTAATTCATACACTTATAACTTATAAGTAAAACAACTCTACACAATGCATTGAAAATATCCAAATATTTGACACTCGCTAAAATTTAATTCATATACGTGTGGTGACGTCACGGGAGTCCCCATGACTCATCCCGTCTTGGCTCGTGACTAACCCCGCTGGATGCCGGGGCCGTAACAAATCCCTATTTATTAGGAATGAAATATTTTGAACAATGAATATTTAGAACATCTGAAACTATAATTCCCTTAAATGAATCAAATAATGTTCCGATCTCAAATAAAACAACGAGGTATGTTTAAATGATTTGGTCTCAATCATTCGAGCGACTTATAATAGATGCGAATGATGTTTTGACAATGTGTCTATTTGTTACAGATCCTTGTAACAATTATTAATATTAACGGGTATTTCCATTGTGTAAATTACTTACTTGCATCATATTTTTGTAAACTTACGTATGTGTAGGTATATAGACGCAACAGCACTACCGACCAGATAACATTATCAACCGCGAGCGAGGCTTATTTTATTAATTACTTCAAATGAAATGACACCAGTGTTTATTATAAGCTGCTTATGCGTCGTAACATAAAAGAAATAAATACCTTAATTTAATTGGTTCTTTTATAATCATCTTTTTATTCTTCACCGCCCCGCTGCTGAAGCTTACAAATCAACATTCGGAGCAAACAAAATTGTGAACCTTAAAGACTATACTTCACCTTAACGAGTAGGTACCAATTGTACCAATTGTTTGTAAAAAAATTGTCCAAAAAATACTTCTAATCATATCTCCTCGTCGCAAGAGTTTTTGTTTATATAGCCGATTATTTTTATAATTATGATTTTGACTAAACGTCGAATAGACTAGCGGCTGCAGCAGGCTGTTTTTTTTTAAATAGCGGTTGGTGAGATAACCTTTTCACGTGAAGCAAATGTGGACGTAGATAGGAATTAAATTAAATAAACGTCTGAACCCAATAGCCTACACGAGCAAGTGTGTTATAAAATGTTGGAAATATGTGTAAACATTTAAGTGCAGATACACGTGTACATTTAAGTTATTTCTATACCTGTCCCGCACTCTACTCCAAGTTAGTGCCGCCGTCATTGAACATGTTGCGCAGTTATGATAAAGACATTGAAGAAGACGATCTATGGTTAACTTTGTCCAAACTGAATACATATATACCTACACTTACATTTTAATCTTTTATAGTACTAATGACAAAACAGATATTAAATTGCTAGTCTTAAGTTAACGCCGGATTTGACTGTGTGCTACGCTAAAGTATTCTCTACGGTGCAACGGTTGATGCTGTCAATAAATAGTTTTATTTCTGAGCGATCCGTGTAAATGATTGGACCTATTTTACATCTGCCGTTACTAAAATAAATAGTTATTAAATTTAATGAAATGCTGCGTAGGTTTTTAGTTAATTTATAAAGATACAAATAGGTAGTTTAAAAATAAACTGAGCATGACGAAGTGACAAACACTATGAGTCATTTCAGTTAGTAGGTACTTACTAGCGTTATTTATTTCAATTAAATGATACAAAGCCGAATAATATTAATGATTTTGTTAACAAACATAATTCTATAATCACATAGAGAGTAGCGACATCAAACTAATTGCTAAATGAAATATATTTATTGTTATTAATTAATACAAAACATTCATATTTTGCTTTAACAAATTCCACTTTTCGATGTTCATTCGAGTTGTTCAAAGTGATTCCATTTGTTACTTCTATTTGATTTATTTCATTATTGACATTATCGCTGCTCAACATGCCATATCTGCAAACAGTGTTTCTATAATTGGATATCAAAGATAAAAAAATGGAAATAAATGAACAATGCTACAGAGCGGAAACGTACGTTCCGTATTCAGAATTCCCATCACTGCACAGTAAGGAAGGGGTCAATAATTATGCAATGTCCCTAGAACAGTCTTGTATCCACTGTTTAGAAGAACATTTATTTAAACCGTCGTGATTAGGTAATGGAATTACGAATTTAGTGGACCGATTGCACTGCTTTTGATATTAGTTTTGTAATTGAAACTTCTGTGTTATAAAACATCGATGTACTTTCGCTCTGCTTTATATTAAGCCGTAGCTCAATATTTATTGATTTACAAGTGACGGGTTGCCAAACAAATAGACACAGGTAGGGAGACAGAATCGAACGTAGTAATTGATCGGACGAATTTGTCTCAATGGCATTTACTCCTATATTTTTAGCTTTAAATTGTGTACAATTTTTGGCAAGGTGGCCATTACGGATTAACGTCTACGCTACGTGTAGTGCAATGCAGTATTGCTTTTGAAAACCCAACCGATCTCCAGCTGCAATGCTGTTCTATCCAGTTATCGCTGTAGATACGCTACAATTCGCCTATATTTTCTACGCTAAGCACATATTGTTTTAAAATCAACCTAACAATATTGAAGGTTATAAAATGTTCGGGTTTGTTTTGTTTTGCATCAATGAATGTTTTTAAAGAACCTCTGTAATCTCGTATCTCGGGCGCTGACAAACATGTTTACAGTGGAAGTAGGTTGTCAGGCTCAACTTACTCGTAAATTGGAGAATATGTTATAATTTTAATGTCTGTTCATTGATGAACTTACAATAACATAAATTATAACAGTCGCCCATAAGTTAATATAGAATAATTCACGTTTTGCCGGCTAAATTATAGACATAAAGTGTAATGTTGTAATTATTACGACGCAATAGACGAATCTCGAAAAACTCATGCGATAAAAATACATCGGCGCTGACACGTGTTCGATTATGTGAATCGCTTGATTATTGTAGTTATATTATACTAAATGGATAGTGTAGCGTAAGTTGCCCGAAAGTTCTAGATGATTCTACTAAAAAAGCGGTTGCTATTTCAACTTACATTTGAGTATCTATATAATATATAATACCTACATAAGTATTATATAATATGTATATATGTATGTTTATCAGCTGTCTGGTTACCATAAAACAGGCATTAAATTGCCTAATTTGGAATCAGATAGCCGTGTGTGGAATTGTCCTAAGATATTATTATTTATATAGTATTTGTTCGTACGTCGTAGAATGCATACAAAGTTATTCCAGTTAACTCTTCTGGTTCGAAAAGAATTAGACTTATTTCAATGATGTGTATATGTCGGTACATCTACATGTGTATTTCCATCTCTACCTATTCACATTTCTACCTACAACTTATAAACTCTCCGTGCACGTTGTTTCGATGAGATCGCATGTACCGATAAGAACGCCTTTCATATTTCGATATTATTTTCTTTCAATGTCCGTTTCAGTTTTAATGCACCTAAGTATAATTAAATGTTTTATTAGTACCTACAGCAAAATAGTGCCTCTTTGAAATTATATTTGTAATCAAATTAAGTCAGTACTTTGTATCGTATGACAAATACATTTAAAAACTCCCGTAAAACACAAAAATAGTTGCATTCATTATGTGTGGCCTTGAATGATGATATAAGCTTATCTGAAACGAAATATAGGTACAGTATGTTTGTGTAGAGTAGTTCGCGAAAGATGAACGCTCAGATAGCAGCGCGCTATCTGCTTTCACTATCTATATTAATTGTTATCGTTCACTGCTATAATAACATGCAATCGGTCACAAGGCCTCGCACTTTGTTTGAAAACATTTCAAATATATTTGTTGCATGCTTTAAAAAAACTGTTTTTCGTCAATGTAGAGTTATTTTATCATTATTTTATTGCAGATATAGATATCTTATTTTTATATTCATAACAGGAAACTATATGTTTTTATAAATCTACTCATATATGTATCATGTAGGTAATAAGTGTCTGTTACTATTACGATGTCGAACTTTTTCAGTAATCTATTACATATTCTCTTATAAATTCTCATGTGAGCGTCAATGACGTATTTTATGAGAATAAATATCTTTAAAACTTAATTCTTACCGTTATTTATAAACTCCATTTCCACTTGGGGTAATTGATAACTTGCGTTACACTAAGAGGTTGCAGAATTGTGTAGTACATAATGAAAATTCAAATCCTCCAAACTAGTTTGGGTAAGGTCACGCGCTGTCATATTGCAATTGAACGGTGACCTTCGCTGGCAAATAACGTGTCTGTTTCCTAGCATTGGCAAGCGTTTTCAAAACTCCGATTGTAAAGAGCACATCAATGCGATATTAGCTAAAAAATCTATTAAAAAATTAAAATCAAAATGGAACAGTTCGATACCGTTCTCTAAGTTAAAAGCACGACAACTATACGTTTAAATCGTTGTAAACGCTCCCAACAAAAATAACTTAAATAACCCTTCGCGGGCAAGGGCTTGGGCTATAAAAAGTTAACTAAAACAACAATCAGTGAACCGCGGCCCCTTGCGTTCTCCCCTCTTTAAATTGAACGTCGTTAATATGTAGGATGCATACGATCAAAAACTTCATCGAAACGCGAAATGCACACAATATATTATTGCAATCGGCTTTTTGTTGCCGCGTACGTTTATTTCACTTAAACAAAGCGTTAAAAGAGATGAAGCGTAGCAAATGTGTTTCGTCGTCAACTAATAAATATTGGATTCTACTGCATACTTAGTTTTTTGTTCTGGTAAACAAAAAGCACTAGATCTGCCCTTGTGACTTCAATGTGGAAGTTATCCGTCTTATTGTTAGCGAGTTTTACAACCCACACGAGCTTCCTGTTTGAGAGCCAATGGCGGCTACATTGTTGATTTTTATTGCATACAGAAATGTCAGATGAAGTATCGTAAAAGAATGTACATTAAGCCATGACATGACCACAGTATAAATAATATGTTACAAGCTTACAACAAAGTCATATTTCATTGATTTCCACTTGCATAGAGTATGGTATGGCTTCCATTTTTAGTATAGTAGTAAATAATGTTACTACTAAAGTGACACAGACTCCTTGATTACATATATTTATACGTATTTGTTGTTACGTATTAGTCATTTGTCAAGTTTTTTTTCTTTTAATTACCACCAATTTAGTACGTTAATAAAATATTTAAATATCAATGAAAGTAGTATTGTGTGTAGGTACACATAATTTAAACATAGTTATAGACATGTAAATTAACGTCGTTGTTAAACTCACGAATCTTATACCTGTGGAAACATGGCGAATGCGTAATTATGGATGATTATTTTTGTGTGAAAAGGTTTTATATTGGTATAAAGAATATATTGCAATTTATGTTCCTTTGACCATTATGTTTCTTTTAATAGTCTAATTTGGCATAACTCATTGTACGCAAATCGTAATTATAAACAGACGAAGAACATTTGTGTAACTTTCCCTATTTGTTTTAGAAGCTTTGCATCGGATATTTCTTTTCTAACTTGACAGGATCCGACTTGGTGTCAGTATTTAAAGTTGCCAAGCACGAGTATAGTTTCAATATGGCCGCGGGCGAGAAAACAAATAATGGCAAGATCGTTTTCTTCCTAGCAGCGAGCTATCGTGTCAAGCGATACAAGGCTTGGACATTGTAAGTCCAAATCACTCTTCGTATTAATAAGTGATGAAATACGTAGACTGAAGACGTTTCTCATGTTTACGTTATATTCAAAAATACTAAGTTAACTACTATTAAATAATATGTATTTATATTAAAAAATATATACTACCACCAACAAGGTACATTACATGTAGTTGTCACGATTATCTGGTTTAATTTTTAACAAATGTACCTACTAATGATACGAATATATTAAACACTAATGGCATAACAGAATATCACGTTATAAAATTCGGTAAAAAGAAATAATAGACGCACCTAGTTGATATACCTATTTGAATTATGGCACTAATATTTTATTGTAAATTCCGCGGCGCGTGAGAAATAAAATGCTCATTGAAAACAATGTGTAAGTAACTATAGTATTTGAGAAGCATACAATATTACCTCACAACGCGATTTGTTGACGTCAATGACGAATACGTCAGTCTCTTGTTTAAGTAATAACGCATGTGCAAAAGGTCAAGAAAATTATATTTTCTTTCTTCTTACCTAGCACTGTTTATCCTTGTCTAGTCACATTAGTACTGTTATCGTTATTGATTTCCGTTATCGGCACTTTCCTACGCTTCGAAGTCTAGGCATTAGACTATAGATAAACTCTAATCGCAAGGATTCGCCGTATCCGATATTATCGTCTACATTGATAATGATAATAATTTTATTTATATTTTACTCGGTTGACAAAGTGCCCTTTGGCATTAAGTTCGCCATTGGTTAATAACAATAGAGAATAAATGAATAAAGTTCTTGCCAATGTATTCAAATTTTTATTATACTTATCAAAAAAGTCACAATCATCCTAAGCGCACTTTAAAAAGCAAATAATAAATTATTTTGCAATATTAAAATCATATTAAAGAACGTTAAAAATAGTAAAACTATTACCGCGGGAATGACATTTTAAAATTTAAAACAGTTTACATAATTTCTATTGTTAAATATATATAAATAATACAATTTGTGGCAAAAGACACTGAAAAAGAAATCTACAAATAGAAACTGGAAGTATCAAGATGTTTGGAAATATTACAACAATTTATCTATAAATGTCTATAAAAACGTGAAAGTTTTTTATTTTCTATCAGCGGACTCGGTAAAGCTATCCGACGATGCTGAATTATTTATCGCCACGACAGCGCCTGCAATGGTACGCATCCATTGATGCCCCATCAAAACAAAGTCGCTCCGTCATTTGTTGTCAATGAAAACAATTTGTAGGGACATTTCTGATTTCGCTTTGAGATTCGTGCTCCATCATGTTGTGTCGATTCTTGACTTTGTTTTGTTTAGACTTTTATCATTTTTCACTTTCCTTTTTAGCTTTTCTATGGCGCATATTTCAAGGCTGAAAGGACATTTATATTTGTAAACCTTCTCAATATCTACAGCCGACATATGAACATATGCAGATTACTTGATTTCCCCTTAAATTAAAAAACCCATGCATGTCAAATGCATTGCTATTTTAGAAGAAAAGCATAAACCAGCTTTCACACTAAAAATCTAAAAACATAGTCTTGTAAATATGGAACTTAGATACAAAACCAAAATAAAATACTTTACGAGTAAGTTTAAAGGTAAATGATGAGTTATTTATTATCACTGTATTTTTGGATTTATTTACGTAAGTTCCAAACATGAGGGTACTCGCTACAGATAGAACACAAATAGTTCATATTTATGTCTCAAGTCTCTACGCTTTAATGCTTATTACCGAATTAGTAAGTGAAAGTAGCCATTGAAACGTTTAACAATTAGTTAAACTATGTTAACACATTAATGTTACAATAACAAGTTACATTTACGTCTCGACATTGAATAAATATGGGGTAGGGGTTGTTTATTTTATATGAAATCAGGTAGGAAAAACAGTCCGCCGGCACTGAATTATTAATGGCGTCGAAAACAGCCTGTTCCGACACGCACGCTCATTGACGCGCCATCAAAACATGCCTTGTCACTCGTAACGACAACTTATTATGTTTGAACAGTGACATGTTGCGCTCTTATATAATAGAAATTTAATTTCAATATCTTCCATTGTAATTTGCGTTATCTTCGTTATCTTTGGAACAAAAGACGACACGCAGGGACCATGAACAATGGTGCATATTCAAATATTTCTACAGTACAATTAATTCATAGAACTAGATGGAAACCTAAGCCTGCGCTTAGACTATACCTAGACCATTTGTTACATAGAAAAATAGAAAGTTAACCTACTCGTGATTATCAACAATAAAGTTTGATAAGTGCAGTACTCATTCAATTTGCTTATTTTTTATTTAATTCATTTATTTATTTAACTCATTTAAATGAGCTAAGGTATGTATGGAATTCTGAGAGGACTATTCTAAGTTCGAAATTTCAAAAAAGTAGAGTCTTAATTCTGATGAGAAACTTGCCCTTAACACACCCATTACATCAAACTTTTTTCGAAAATTGAGCAATACTTAACAAAGTAACAAGATTCTAACTTGTTTTGCTAACAATTTTTATAAAATGTATAAATTGTTTATTTGAAATCTGAAGAGAAGTAATAATATCTTGCGACAGCTTCACATATGGCCCTTTGTCCCCAAATTAGGCAGAGGCTAATAATATTAGTATACATACTACACGATGTTTTACGCGTTATCTTGTTCCTTTTATCAAATCGTATATGTGCTTTCCAAATTGCTTGTCTTATAAATCTGCTAAGGCTTAGATAATAAATAGCGCGATAGCTATTTCAAAGCATAGATTATCGGCTATGGAACGATTCCGTTCTACAGACGCGTGTTTAGTTATCTAGACGCAAATCAGCGCATTTGTGCACTGAGTGTAAATAACCTAAACCTGAGTGGAATGCAATTTTTTTTAACTATTAGTACCACCCTTAAAATAACCCCTTCAATGACGGTATATTAATTGACTGTTCTGTCCCCGTAGATAACATTTCGATTACGATGCAGGCTAACGAGACAAAATAGAGTAGTCAAAGCGTCGTTCTTGTTGTCGCATGTATGAACAAGGTGAGATAAGAGATGTTTCTTAACCCCTTGCTCGCCACACTCACGCCGATGGCCCGAAACGGTTCGACGTTTACCAACGGCCTTATGTAATTAATTATGTTACGAGAAACAAAACATTACGCAAAAATTGGCTGACGCAACAATTGCGTTATATTTATTTTGACCAGCGATGCTCGCCGATTATAGTGTGTCCGTTATTCTTTTTATCGCGGCTGCCGTTTAGGATAACAGTTTACGTTATGGATGCCAAATCGATTCCAGCTATCACTGTAGATTACGTAACGCTTAACATGACCGTTGGCTCGGCGATTGTACACCTGTCCCATACATCGAATGTTCTTAATTCTGACACAGTGCACTAGTATTCGTTCGGCGCATTAATAATGTGTGTACTAAGTATAATACGGGCTGTTTGTTGCAGGTAAGCCGACTGAACCGTGCAGTTTATGTGATCCCATGCTCAGTGTTCCTTATGGTAAGTTGTGGTAAAGCACTACTGGGTACTCTAATTATAAACATTCTTAATGAACCTATTTGCGGAAATTTAAAAACGTCACTTTTTTATCATCTTGGAACAGTCATCATTGCACTCACAAATGGAACACTAGAAAAAGAACATAACTATTTAAATAGACTAACACCGTGATCCCATTTTTTAAAAGAACTTTCGCATTTATCAAGCTTCTCAATCTCGTTATGTGACGCCCAAACCCGAATTATTAGGATTGCCTGGTACCCGGCGGCGGCGGGGAACGTTATGAGTATAATAGCATTAACCGTGTTTTCTGCCTTCGTCCAATTGAATCCTCGGTGCAGTAATCAAGTGGGCAGAGTGGGCAGAGTGGGTCAACGGGTCGTTCCGTCCCGCCGAGCCCGCATCGCCCCGTGCTCCTCCCGTCTGTATTAATAAACTTAACTGTGTTTACATACATATCATCAAGCTTTTACTTCCCGTAGTAACAGTTGATAGCGAATAGAGAGTTTTGTTTCATTATGAATTGGTAACATATCCAACAATAATGTGTATTCAAAATCAAATGATCAAATATCTGTATTGTAGCAGACAGCAGATTAACATTTTTTTTATCTTATTTAATATACATATTATATATGTGTTATATAATAATTATATACAAATTAGCAAAACATCCATACTTAAAATACACGAAAGTTCTTATCTTACATATGATCATCCTGGTCGGGAATCAAACCTACGACCTCCGGTCTAGCAGTCAGTCTCTTTAGCTAGTACAGAACCAGCTCAGTGGATATACGAGTAATATTTATTAAATTCGAAGATTCAGATCGCTAGCGAATAGAAACGGAAAACCAATAAATATTTCATTGCAGTGTCGTAGTGAAATTTTATATCTGTTTCCAACAATATTTATAAAGCGCAGATACTTTCAATATTGAAGTTGAAATAATTTATGTCAGTACATTGTTATAGGTACGTATTTATATTTAATGCGAAAGTTCAAAGCGGCGAGTGCTCGGCAACTCTCCTCGCAACAACTGTTTAACCGTTGCATTTGAATTTAAATGCTGACAAACAAAAACTAAGGAACGCTCCAAACTGAAACCGTTACAAAAATGTTAGTTCACAAACATTTCATATTTCAGTTTAATTTGTTTATTATTTTAATGTAATCCTATTAGTGTATATACCACTTTGCATAGGGAGTAAAACTACGGCATTTTCATATGGCATGTGTGTGTATTTGCCTAAACCCCATAATGTTTGTTGCTCAAAAATGTTTTCTCGTCATCTGACAATGAATTTTTGCACAGCTATACAGCAACCCATATACGAATAATGGAGAAAATCATTTTTGTAATATGAAAGGTATATTCCACTTTTAAAATATTTAAAACAATTATCAATCAATCAAATTGTGTGAAATCAAATACGTATTATTGAACATAACAAAAAAATGAATTAATGTCAATTACTGTACTTACTGTCAAAGTATCATATATGATAATCGCGCAACAATTATTTACTGAATACTAGTGAATTGCGTTATAATCCTGATTTCTAATTAGTTTCGTCAGGCCGACTTTTGAAAAGAGCGCGACTAAGTTATTCAGACAGAGTTACATAGGTACACACTTGAGGCTTATTTACCAAATTTAAAACATTGCTCTTCATTAATATGATAATTATATAGATTATTGGTTCATTAAAAACAAACGATATTTGAAATTTCATATACATATACGTAGCTTTAATGTACATAGTTACGAATTAATATAGTAGTGACAATTGTACAAATGACTAGAATGTCACATTTGCGGTATACATCTTTCTAAATGTATCTAAAATCAAATAACACAAGGGTAATATGTTCTGACCTTTCAGCTTAACTCACCCCTGAATTCAGACCTTTACAGCGAAGTGTCCAACTCAAGTATTTAAATCGCGGCAAACAAAAAGTTCCCACGCGCGCCGTGCAACTACGACAACAAAACGAGTTGGGTGTCATTCCGTCCCATCAAATAATTAATAAGTGATATTGTGTCGGCCCGCATCGCGTAGATACATAAATAATATTAACGAAGCCGATGCGTCAGCTTTACGCAGCGTAATCTATTATTATATCAGTTAAATCTCACTACGACATACACACCAAGCAATTTTCAATCATATGTACTACTATCTGAGGATCTATTACCACATGTCGGATGATAGAACCAACTATTATCTCTGTATATAGCAGCGGCTCTATTCGTGTCGCGAGCACCACTTTCTCGATTGATTGTCGATATAATTAGCTGAAGGGGATCTTCGCGCCTCTAGGGCCGACATTTATTTAGCTCTTTGAAGCAAAATGCGTATTTATAGAACCGTTCTTTTTCCGTTCAATACATAGGTATTTCTTATAGAATTGTTAACATTTTATTTTTCTGGTAAATATCATCATAAATAGTACAAGTGTAGATAGATACTTCGATTTTAAAACGATCATTTATGAGTTTGCTATAGGAACTTTTACGTTGAGAAACATTAGTGTAAGTAACCTATATACTGTAGATCTTATTATGTCGAAACTATGGACAACCCTAGAGATATCTATTATTTAAACGTCTAATTGGCGCCCACGCTTTTTTCTAATTGAGTGACGAATACTGCATCTTAATCCGATCTCTAATAAATGTATCGTCTATACCTGTTTGAGATACAGCGTAGAAATCGAGCAATTCCTCATATAATACTTTACAAATCAGAATAACTCACTTCGCATGCACTGTTTACATGCTATTCTCAGATCAATTACACATTGTACTAATAATAGTTTTTCCACGCTGAATTATTTGAAATAAAAGCAATTAATTATCAATTATCAAATTTGTAAATCAATTCAAGAGCTGCTATCAAGAAACTTTTAAATTCTATTCGAAAACATAAAAAAATCCTCCTTTACCAACCAGTTATTTTTCAAATACGCTCAACCTACCATTGACAAATTCTCAAAGTAATCGATATAACATACAATTATAGTGCAAAAAGAGAGCGAGAAAGATTGTGAATCGTAGGATTTAACATTTTACTATCTAAGCACATATAAAACTCTCCAACATTCTTGAAGATACCGTAACATAATCAGTTGATATTAGTGTGTTGCACGCCTATCTTTATCTCGGATCTAAAGCCTTCGGCCACAGGAAATGCTTCACACTGAAGGGCGATTGAGGAGATAATATGAAGATCAACAAATTTTGATCTTTTGATGAACATAACGACTGGTATCGTGAATAAAATGTAGATTTTTTTTATTTAATGGTGTTCAAATTTACGCACTAATCGTATCATTAATGGTCACTTCGATAATTCGGAACTGTATTGTTTTCAAAATCCAATCGAAATATGTCGAAAATCACCGCTTGTTTAAATCCCAATAGGATTATTATTTCTCTCTTCTCGGTAAAAGGCGGCGGATATTTTCAAGCATGAATCTCTAGCACCACATTTGATGTTATTCTAAACTAATATTAGAAACGAAACGGAATTTAAAGGAATTTAACGGAATTAAAAAATGTTAATAGATAATTAGTTACTGTACTGGTAGTGACTTGCGACTCATTACTTTTATCAAAATAATTCACAACGGAGACAATACGTAAACTTGAATAAACAGCCAGGAAATATTCACGGTTATGTAATAGCAAAGTAATTCGCAATATCTTCAACAGTTACATACATAGTTACACATATTAAAATGCAAATAAATGTGCAAGGTCGGTAGTTTTGGACTATCGTATTGTATCCACTTCCTCATATTTCGCGAGGTGTGATCTCACTGCTGTTATCATTGACCACATTATCAATATGCGCGCTTGTGATAAAGCAAATACTGAACGCATAATGTAAATCGTGCTAATTTTTATGAAGGTCGCGACGAGACCTCACAAAAAGCAGCTTTGACCTCGGACTTATCATTGGCGTGATATCGTGATATGCGCAGCAATTATTTTGATGATAGCTATACATGTCACTCTTACTTTATCGGTGTCTTATTGTGGTACGGCGTGCCGAGTAGTAGAAGAAAACGGTCTTCTAAAATATACCGCGCGGTCAAGATGTCTTGGAAGAAGTTATACTCCAGTAAGTGTTATACTGATTTTAATTAATCTTATCTTGACTTCTATTATGATTATTATTTATTTGCATTTAATATGTATTTCATTATTTGTTGTATTTTGGACCCGTCTTTAATGACGCTTCATCTATCATATCTACAATTAAACCTTAGGTAAATACCACGAAATTAGTGCTATAAATGTGCTAACATAACAGAGGACGGTGTACACGAGTGAATTAATAATCCTATTAATCGAGATTCGATACACAAAATCGATTCGTGACGATTCCAAATCAAGAATACATTTCAACTCGGAACTAACTTTAATACTAAAATAATAATGTATACATTATGTGCGAGTAATTAATCTAGTGAGGCCATTAGAATCACCTTGCCGTAATTTTCTGTTCGTTCAATTTCATTGTTAGTTTTGTAGTATCTATTTTACCATCAAATTACCTACGTTTATGTGAAAAATTATTCAATTGATTATTATAATTATATATGTAATCTATCAATACAATTTAATTTGGTAATGGAAAGTAAATTATAATAGTTATTGTGCATTTTTCCATTGATTACGCGAGTATATTGTACATAAAGTAAAGTTATTCCAAATTGATTTATTAATCGCTCAATAAAAAACACTTTTATTAAAATACAGCCAAATTATTACGTTATAACACCAGGAATAAAGCGGTTCCTTAAGACTTAATATCGAGGAATTTTTTTGTAAACTTTTTGCACACGGATTTCGATAATGAGCAACTAGGCAGCGTGAAATTTACGCAGTTGTGTTATAACAGTACGAAATAATTTCAGAAATTTCGTGGCATCACTAGGCATGCCACGAATCAACAGGTGGTGGGGAGTAGTTTAAACCTTTTTATTGCATAAGTATAAATAAAAACCCCACGTCAAATTAGGTATTTTAATATGTCAGAGGAACATCGAGACCTTTTTCCTTTGGTCGGAGCGCAATGGTGGAAGAGCGCCGAAGCCATTGACGACAGAAAGCATACTTAAAGAGTCTATGTTTCTTTGCAGGCTTAACTTCAAGCCTGTCAGTAAGATTGGACGGGGAAAGGCGCGTTTTTGTACGATTTTATTTGCTTAATTATTCGCCTGACGTAGACAACAGTCAGTTACACAGCATGACTCAACATTTTTTGGCCAACGACATCCTGAAGCGCTGCAATTTGAAATGATTTTACCGCTATCGAAAACTGTGTCATAATTCGGCTCATGTGTGATTTCGGAAATTGCCCGTGGCCGTCAAATAGAGGGGAAACGATTTAGGACGACCACAAATATTGGCGCGAGTTTCGGCTAATGACAAGCTTAACATTTGCGGATCGAAATTCAAACTATTTGTTTTGCCATATTTTATGATTAGGGATTTATAGTTAGGATTGCAAATAAAATATAACTTTTTACTGATCTCTAAACAACCAGAAAATATAGATTTACTTCTACAAATTGTATAGAACAAAACATTTAAGATTCCTTTTGATTCCCAAATAATGAGGCTTATTACTATTTCTTGCAACAACATGATTTCGAAGCATTTATGTTTTAATCAAAAAAGTCACCGGGTCACCCACTAGATACGTAATGTAATGCATGTATACCTAATAATAATACTTTGTTGTTTAGTTCGTTGCGCATAAAAAAATTATAAACTTAAAGTAAAAGTTTTGAAATGTTTATCAGCAACTAACTTTATGGAGGAGATATTATTAACAGTTGTTCCAAATGAATATCAAATTTTTGTTTTTGCTGCTTTTGTTGTTTTTTACATATAGAGATAGTAGTAAAAATAATACACATTTCAAAAATGCTTTTTACCCATTGCACTTTTAAAATATCGTCAATGAACACTTTAGGTCATAAACCAAATGAAGCATACCAAATGAATTTGCTACTTGATTGAATTCCCGGCTGACGTCAAAGAAGATCACAACGCCACACAACACGCCTACAATTTAAGCCACGTGCAAATTATGTTCAGTGATAAGATTTTTAACCCGTAATTGTAAATATTATGCTAGCACATATAAAAATAAAATAATCATTTATCATTTTCCCCTCGAGATGTCCCTACTTACATACCTTGTTGCGATAAAAATTTGGCCGAGGAGCGAACTAAAATAAAGCAAATTATAAAATAAAAATAGAAGAACCTATCATAAGAAGAATAATAGTAAAACGGAATACAAATTGACATATGCACATTTAATTGTGCCTGTACATGATCAACTTACAATATACTTGCCCTAAACACATCTGAGCGACATTTAAATAAATACTGGTGTCCAGCTGTGATAACAATATATTGAACGTATCAATACAATCTAGAATAAACCAATATTATTTTGCTACTTTTTGTATTCTCGTTTAATTTGTATAGCTACTCTTAACCCTGTGCAATTAATTGTACAATACATCCTAGCGTCGTCGATAAACACAGACGTTCGAATAAATCTAGATTTAGATTCGAGTGCGTTACGAGTATAACATATTGGTATATTTTGTTTCCGAAATACTCCGGTAAATGTTTTTAGAATAATATGTTAGCATTGATTACATTTTACCAACGTATCGAAATCATTTTCCATTATTTACGCTATATTATGTTGCATAATGTAACAATGTATATTTTAAACGTTATATTATATGTGCATTGTAATAACGACAACAGTCGATATTGATAATACGAACATACAGTTGATAATTGTGGAAATAAAGCGCTAAAGCTCATGTAAATGGCTCCTTGGTTGAACCGCTCTGACCTATGCTCGGAATTTCGATAAAGCGCCCGGCATTTCCAGCAACCCGTCAAAGTGCTTGGATTACACGGGCGAACCAACAATTAGTAATAATTCCCCAATACCCTGCCAGATATTGCCTTTGACGGCTTCACTAGTTGGATACTCGAAAACGTAACATTTGACCACTCTGTATCGCTATGGTGTTGCATGTAATGTACTAACAACTTTCAATAGAACGCTGTTCTTGTACTCCACTCCAATATCAAAAACGTACACAAATTAAGACTCACAGTGGCATGAGTCACTAATTAGGTTGCTACTTTCAGTTTACGGTCTGTCTCGCTAACAACTTTAGCAGCTTTTTTTTCTGAAAAATGTTTTTTTTAAGAAGTCAACTTTACAGAAATGCTTATCTGTAATTAGGTTTACTTAATTTTTAAAATCATTCCTTTTCAGCAACGATAAAAGTCGAGACTCTAATCTAACAAGAGGTATCCTGAGACCCTTATTTAGATGGGAAAAACGATTTACAGCCTCGGTTTTCTATAATGTCATCCAAAAGATGTGGGGAGTGCCACCTCTTAACACCCATGAAAAACCTAATATGGGGTTGAATTAAACATTCACTTAATTGCGTTTATTATATTCCTTTCGTCTGCTATAAGCTATTTCAATTTTTATTTATTTAGCAAGGTTCTTACTGATCTGTCTGTTTGTATAAACATATGTGTGCCTAGATCGATTAGAAATTGAAAGCGATTATTGATCCTGATTAAAGTTACTATTCCTGTACGATTACTAGAACTAGTACTTCTAAAACTATCAATCGCATAATCAGGTTAAATACTCGTTAATTCCCTAATTGCGATTCACGAACACGACATAAGCATCTGGAGAACTCGATGGCAACACTCACTAATTATTCCCACGAGCCAACTAGTTAGTACCTACATCTTGTTTGTATGGTTAACTTATACTGCAGTCACAGCAAGGAGTCTCTGTACTGACAAAGTGATACTATAAATGATTTTTATTATCACTACAGCGGAGCGAGGAACCGCAATTATAATAATGTCAGTTCGAAGAATCTATAATTACAGTACCTAAGGTTACCTGAATATTTTCACGCTGTCATATAGTGCTGTATTTATAAAGGGGTATATTTAAGGGTGGTAGAACCCTCTGTGGTTCGACTCCGGCGGCACCACCGTCACACCTATTTCTGCCTTATAACAG
>DWQT01000551.1:0-21549 GCA_018244895.1 Myscelus amystis hages | reverse complement strand
CACAGGCATTAAATTGCCTACTTTGGAATCAGATAGCCGTGTGTGGAATTGTCCTAAGATATTATTATTACTATTATTATTATTATTAATTCTGTGGTATAAACGCGGTATCGTTCTCAATTTGAGAGGTAGAACAATAATAGGTAAAAAAAAATACATGTGTGTAAAATGCTAATACAATTTTGTTTTTAGGTTTGTATAAAGCTCGGTTGGAAACCACCCAGGACACCGTGGGACATTTTGCCCCTGGTGTTGTCTGCTGACGGCAAAGATCCAGAATACTTCGACATCCCTCGCGAAATCGTCATGGAAATTGAAATGGAGCACCCCAAGTAAGTTAACCCCACTACCAATCAAATCAGTACCAACAATGTATTTTTTTTGATAATACGCTAGCTAAATTGTAAGACTTTTATAATTTGTGAGATGAAAAATTTGCCTACATTTGCAGTTTTTATATTAGTAAGTGACTAATTAAAATAATCTTTGCTCATAAATCTAATATGCGTAGTTTTAATGTATAGGTACCTTTTGTGCTTTGTGCTCAAAATTAGTTTCGTAAACAAGACTAAAAAAAAAGTATTCATTAAATTGTTATTTACATTCTTGTGTTAGTTTTAGAGAAATTGCTAGGTGAATAATTGTTTTGTTATGTTTGAACGCTTGCTTGAATTTGTGAAGTTATTTTCTTAAGTACTCACACTTGTTTGATAATTTGAAATAAAAGGAGCTAAATACATCGCTTGATCGCTTGAATATTTAGGAAAACATTTCAAGATAATCATTAAAATGATACTTGGAATTTCTGTTCTCTTATATATAAAGAGCTTGTTTATCTATTTTTATATTCACTAAAAGTTTCCACAATTTGAAGTGATTATTTTAGCTTTGTTAAGCAGTGATAGCCTAGAAATTTAGCCTCTCTCCGGGGGGGTCTGGGCTCGATCCTGGCACGCACCTCTACCTTTTTACGTGCGTTTTATAACTAAAACTTTAAATATCACATGCTATAACGGTGAAGGTAAACATCGTGAGGAAACCTGCACATCTTAGAGATGTTATAAAGTATAGAATATTTTCTAAGGTGTGTGAATTCTACCAATCCGCACTTGGCCAGCATCGTGGCCTGTTGCCTAAATCCCTGTCAGAAGAGAGACCGGTCCAGCAGTGGACCATTAAAAGGATCGACCGAACTTTTAGCTTTGCGCAAAGCGTATATCTTAATACAAGCTAAATATTTACAGGTACGCTTGGTTCAAGGAACTGGGTCTTCGGTGGTACGCCCTACCAGCTGTCTCCAACATGAGGTTGGACTGCGGCGGCCTCGAATTCACTGGCACCGCGTTTAATGGCTGGTACATGGGTACCGAGATTGGCTGCCGAAACTTCTGTGACGCTAACAGGCTCAATATTGTTGAGGTAAGCAACATTCTTAAACACAGGATTAACCGAGATTACTGTTTATAGGATTTTTATGTATCAAGACTTATTTAAGATAAACTGCATATTTGTTTTAACATTTTGTACGAGTGTAACCAATGGGTTTTTGTTAAATTCAAGTCTGCTTCGTGCTCATTTATTTTATGGAGGCAATACTCGTATGTTAACATAATTTGGTATTATGATAACATTTTAAAAGGGATGGCAAAGTTTTCAACAAGCACAGTAAAATCACACAATAACCATCACAAGTTCTGCTCTAATCTACTTAACATTTTCGCGGACAATGCAGGCGCGGGTCTTAAATGTTTGTGTCGCTGTAACTTAGTTCTTGCCCTTTGTAACAGAACAAAGCTTTGACATAAGACGATAACGTAAGTGCATTTAACATCAACTCCTCGGTACTTTACTTCAATGTATATGACTTTAAATTCCCTACCGCACTGTAGCCAAGTGCTTTTACTCCGGAATGTATATCGTGCACACGGCATACACATTTTAAGATTTCGTTTCTACTTTAATTCTTTCCTCTTACACGATCTCTTCATTTCGATCTTCTTTATAGAAATTATACCTTACTTTCTCTCTGTTAAATTTGGACACGTACTAATCATAATATTTAAACTAATCAGTAGGTATAGTAACGTTGTCGACCAGCTTCAAAACATATCATGTGAAATAAAAATGATATAGTATTATAATTTACCGTCGAATTCCAGGCAGTGGCAAATAAATTGGGCCTAGACACGAATTCCTACGTTTCCCTGTGGAAAGACCAAGCCGTGGTCGAAGTCAACATCGCCGTACTCCACAGCTTCCATAGAGATAACGCGTCTATTGTCGACCACCACTCCGCTTCCGAACAGTTTATCAAACATTTGGACAATGAGAATAAGAGCAGGTAAAACTTTCTGACATTCATTAAATGTTAATGCCTTGGCAATTATCATCGCCAAATCGGGTGTCGCAAATGTCTCAAGGCTTCCAGTGACAGATTTAAAGAGAACATTCCAGAAAAATTTAAGAAACTTTTTCTTGCGTTGTTAAAACGCTTATTTGCCCATAGCCAACGAATGTTACCAAATAATTTAATGATAATGTTGGGTAAAGATTTTAGTCGCTCACAAGATACATTGGTAAAAAACTATTGTACGACACTAATTCATAATCACGTGCAACTTTATATATACACGAGTGTATTGGTTGTCACATTTATGTAACATAATGTATCTGCTATGAGCTGACATTAATTTCAAATCTTTGTTCGCAGAGGCGGTTGTCCATCGGACTGGATCTGGATTGTTCCGCCGATGTCGTCATCGCTCACATCCGTGTTTCATCAAGAAATGGCTTTGTATTACGTCAGACCGTCATATGATTATCAGGTGCGTTGATATTTATTACTAAATATTTTATTTTGTTATGGTTTTGTTATGGCGGCTTTATTATACGTGAGTTTCCAGGCTGTTTGCGCACGACCGATTATCAAGGATCGATTCTCTAAATTCTACATATCGTGAGAGTAGATGCCATTTTTTATACCAAATTGAAAAGTGAAAGCTACTATTCGAATTGGCCGATTTGCGGGGAACTTGTCTATTCTTTACCAGACTTTACTCTTTCCATGGTGCGTCGGTGTAAGCTGATGGTGGCCATAATATCACCTACCGTGTGATTTTACCTTTAGGGATGACGATAACTTTCAGTTATAGCCTAGTAATTACAAACCTTCAAATAATATCAAAGAAATAATAATGGTAACATACTAAACACATGTCTCTAGGAACCAGCATGGAAGACACACCAATGGAGCAATTCAGACAACAAGCCAAGAAATAGGAAATTCCACTTCAAGCAGATCGCTCGAGCAGTCAAGTTCACTTCCAAACTGTTCAGCCGAGCGCTCTCTAAGCGCATCAAAGCGACGATACTATACGCCACGGAGACAGGCAAATCGGAACAGTATGCCAAGGAACTAGGAACGATATTCGGACACGCGTTTAACGCTCAGGTGAGTTTTGAGTGTAACTTGTCACCAGCTGTACGGATTTTTACACTTGTGAGATCATTCGTACGGGGGGGGGGCGATAATTTTATGCACGACAGAGACAAATGCTGATTTATTAAGGATGCGATACCGTTATGTCTACTTAGATGTCTTGCTTAATAACATACAATGAGATTCAGAAGTACTGAAGCAAATTGTTGATAAATTATCACAAGTGCCTTGTTAAACTCAAATACAAATTAATCCTGGAGCGTATACGTAATCTAAAGTGGCTAATATTATTACCACTCTCAGAAATTGAAGGAAATTGAAACAAAATGTGTCACGATTTAATTACATTGAAAGTTAAATTAACCTTATTAGAAGCAAGATTGAAATTAAAATGCTCTGAATATCTCAAAGAGATAAGTTACAATGATCATTTTGTATACATTTTCGATTCGTACTAATTAATTAATGATAATAGATGATCTGAAGTTTCTTATTAATTAAATTTTAGGGGTTAATGATGTTATTACTCTATTTAAGTAAGTAATAATCATTATTATTAAATTGATTTGTCATACAGGTCCATTGTATGTCGGAATACGACGTATTTTCAATAGAACATGAAACGTTGCTTCTAATTGTAACCTCCACCTTTGGAAACGGTGAGCCACCTGCGAATGGAATGGTAAGTAAAACTTTGGATTTTCTTTTTCTGCTCGGGGAAATATATTTATAATATTTTCCAGGTGTGTTAATACATGTTGCAATTGCAGGAATTTGCTGAACACCTCTTCCAAATGATGTATAACGAACAAAAGAATCAGGACAATCAAACATCGGATAGCACTGGGTGACTGTTAATATTTATAACACAAAGAAATGTTAAAATCCTTCTTTGAAATGAGCAAATCTTATAAGAATCTTTGATTAATGTCGAACAGGTTTTACTTCAGTTTAAATAAGGATACATTGTCCCTCTTGAGGACTCCTAGGTCACATTTTAGGGTGTCTATCGATAACAATTTTAGATTAGATGGACATCACTCTCTGGTTTAAACCTTGGACACAGGCTTCTGAACGTTTTTTAATGAAAACATCAAATTTAAGTTTTATTCTGATTTTAGAATGTACCATACCTTAAACCAATATTGTTTTCTTGTAGAACATTTAAAATGCCAAAATCTAGAGCATTGTTAAGGGCCAACAGTATTATGACACCAAGCGTTGACTATAAGAAGCAATTGTCAAGAATGGAGTCGAACAAAAGCGACAGCTATAGTTTTAAAAGACAACTCTCACGACTGGAATCCAATAAAAGTAAGCACCTTGTTTTAGATCTTTTCAATTCTCACACCTGTCTTTCCTAACTCCGTGGAATCAATTTATTTCAGCAAGTTTCCAACTTACAGTAACACTTTTGGGTATGGCTAGTTACATTTACCACCTTTTTCTGAAAGTTAAAATATCTTTGAACATTCTAATATTGTATTGTTTCTGTACTTCTTTTTGAGTTCAAAATATATTCCTATAATCTCATCTAACTTCTATACAAGCCTTTTAGTTCTGTCTTGATGAAGTTATATTACATTCAATTTACTAATCATTGTGGGTATTTTTTTATTATCAATAGGTAGCATAGCTGGCACATCGTCAGCAGAGAATATTGGTCCTTTGAGCAACGTGTGCTATGCCGTCTTTGCACTGGGATCAAGCGCTTATCCGAAATTCTGTCATTTCGGCAAAAATATTGACAAAGTATTAGAAGATCTGGGAGGAGAGAGACTATTGGAAGTTTCGTGTGGAGACGAGATGTATGGACAGGAACAACAGTTTAGAGATTGGTCGTCTAATATATTCCGCGTATGTTATCTGATTTTCATTCACTGAATATTAATTTGCAATAGGCATTAGTATTAAATTTTATATTGATATAACTGCGACAAGGAATATTTATGGGAATTTATTTCCAGGTCGCTTGTGAAACGTTCTGTTTAGATGAAAACGAAATGGTACAAGACGCGAAGAAAGCGTTTGGAAAGTTGCCTTTAACAGAAGAGACTGTGCGATTAGGGAAGGCTGATAAGGTTCCAACAATGAAACACGCTCTGGAGACGAGCTTCAGAAAACATATCATCACTTGCAAGGTTAAGGAAAACAAGCATCTAGGAGATTTTTCTGCTGATCGAGCTACTATATTCATTGATATGGAATCAAGTGTAAGTGATAATTAGATCTTTATTTATTCTTTCTAAGGATTATCGCCGACTTTTTTATTAGTACTATATCTGGTCAAGTTATCGCAATGAAATCTGTTATGACCACAGTATATTTTAAAGGATCCGTTATCATAATCTCGAGCATTAGATTTAACCTTAATATTAATTTTCCTTATATATGTTTATCTTAATTATTTTCCACATATGGCTGATTTGCTTAAGCACTCTGAAAGCTCCAGTTCTCTTGATGAATCATTATAAAATTTGGTTTTAGAATGAATTGAAGTACGATCCAGGTGATCATGTGGGCGTCATGGCTTGCAATCGCAAGGAAATAGTTGACGCCATTTTAGCTAGACTACGGGATATAGACGATTTTGACAAACCAGTGCAATTGCAAGTTTTGAAGGAAACACTTACACCGACCGGTAAGAATTGCGTTTGTAACTATCAAAATTAAATCTTGTATGCTTGTAGGAGAAATTAATTGTAGAAACACTAAAAACAAACAAACATACTATGCAGAGAAACCAGAAGTAAACAATAAATGATTGTAGACACAAATACGTAATGACAGATTGTCAGACATTTAGAAATTGTTAGGGTGTTAATAACATCTTAGCGTGCCTATTATAATATTCCGTGTTATTATGATTACTTTAATACATAGTTTATATTTCTCGAACACATTGTAAATGCTATGCCATATCCACATAACATCCAAATATTTTGATTTATTATGGTACAAAAATATTCATTACAGCAAAATGTTTCACGTATATTTACCGGCAGCTATCCAGCAAATGCGGTTGATTGCTATGGAAATTAGTTGGGTAATTGTAGCAAGCGTTTATATGTAGTTTCATTCTATACAAATACGACCAAAATTTCCATTTAATATACTCACTTTTATCATAAGGTAAGAGAGGGAATTGAAGTTAACAATTTGCGCTTGACTGATATTCCTATTAAACGTTATTAGTACAAGCTTTACAATTAGAAGTATGCAGTGTGCAGGTTTCCTCGTGACGTTTCCCGTCGCCGTTACAGTGACTTACATTTAATTTTAAAATGCACATCATTTATGTAGTCAAAGTCGCCTGTTAGGATTAGAACCTTGAAGGTTATGGAATTCAACCATTAGACTTATACGAGTTTTTTAAATATTCAATGTATACTAATTAAATAACATTGGTTCTGTTATTGCTACGATAAAACTACTCAGTCATGCGTGTAATTTGATATTGCACTAAACGCTTATGTGCATTATAATAAACACTAAATACATAAAAGCAAATTGCAGGTGCAGTTAAAACGTGGGAAAAACACGAACGGATACCGGCTGTGTCAGTTCGAGATATGTTCACGAGGTTTCTGGATATCACCACTCCACCGACAACTAAAGTATTGAAATACTTGGCTTCTGTATGCAGTGATCAAAGCGAGGCCGATACTCTGACGATGCTGGTCGAGGTGAGAACTGTTACTATCACCAGTTTAAGGATTGAAAGAACTCCATATGTATACCTATAAACTCCTCGTATTTCTCGTGATTTTTCCTTCAATATCTGTGTGTAATCTACACAGATATTGAAGGAAAAATCACAAATACATATACATACAAGATACACGATTCAATTATAGTTAAGTATATTTATAAATTTAAGTTTGGTATTAGTAGAGTGAACTATGTTTTCCGTCTGTTAATAATTCAGTTATAGTATAATTTCGTGTTCACCAATTCGTGCTTGGCCAGTGTGGTAGACAATGACCTAAATCCTTCTCAATATGAATCCGGTTCAGCAGTGGACCACTAAAAGAGTGGAAAAACTTTAGTAACGAATTCTCACTGATATATCAATAAATAAAATAACTCTTTAATTTTAAAATCGCTGTCTGTAGACGTAAATGTTAAACGTAACGGTTACCTATTGATATTCCATAAATTCGCAATACGTATCCACTTTATTACCAAGAAACCGGTTTTAACTGGTGCGCAGGACTCGAATAAATACGACGACTGGAGGCACCACTACTACCCGCATCTCGCGGACGTGCTCGCCGGCGTGGCGTCGTGCGAGCCGCAAGCGGCGTTACTGGCCGCCATGCTGCCGCCGCTGCAGCCGCGCTTCTATTCCATATCGTCGTCGCCGCTCGCACATCCGAACCGCATACACGTGACCGTTGCGGTCGTTGTATATAAAACGGAGAGTAAGTTGTTTTTAATTTACCCGTATCTTATCGTGATCTGATGGTCTGAAGGTAACTGTGGAACCGCTGGATTCTGAAGGCTCAGGACCGGATAGAGTGGCGCCGATTATACCCTATGTCCAGCAGTGGACTTCTAAAGGCTGATGGATGGATGGACGGTATCTCATGTATTGTTTGTCCTCACCAATTGTAATGCTACCGTTATTCCCACATGCATTGCAAATAATATACGGTGCTGTATAACCTCAAAAATGTATAAATATTCGTAAAATTCATTTAAGTTTACATTCGCCTAAAAATCTGCTACATAAAGTTAAAAGAGTTTTAAGAATAAATTTAATATTAACTTTAAACTTATTCGCTACATAAAATAATAAATAAGAATATTTCCATTTACCATTTTGCAAATAAAATTATACCGTTCCACCGGTCTGTATTGTATGATAAGCAGATGTTCATTTATAACACATTTGAATCCTCAGATGGGGAGGGATCAACGCATTACGGCGTATGTTCAACTTACCTACAAAGTTTGAAGCCAGACGAGGAACTTTTAGTATTTATAAGGCAGTAAGTGAAATTGTTTTTGTTATGAAATTTATTCAAATTAGAACATTTTGTTCCATACGTGAGATACTGTTGTTCGCCTAATTCTATTTATAACTTTTTACATTTTTACTGAGAGGTTTTAAATATTAATACCGCGACTTATTAATGTAAGGTTTGAATACTTCACATTGTTTTCAATTTGTTCGCCGCTTGTTATTTACTAACCTATTTTTGGAAGTGCAAAAAGAAATACGACATAGAAAATAAATAAAAATAAACAAAATGACAGTAACAGTAAAATTACTGTTAAAATACATGTCTCTGAACAATTTACATAAGAAACATATGAAAAAATAGGCATTTTAAGGTTGTTTGTTATGGTTTTACAGTGCGACCAGTTTCCACATGCCCCGAGACACATCGGCACCTCTTATCCTGGTTGGTCCGGGCTCCGGCATAGCACCCTTTAGGGGCTTCTGGCACCACCGAAGGCAGCAACTAATGAACTCCAAGTCTAATCCTGGACCCATATGGCTGTTCTTCGGCTGCAGATACAAGACTATGGATCTGTATAAGGAGGAAAAAGAACAGGCACTGACTGAAGGAGTGCTGACGAAAGCCATGGTAGCGTTTTCTAGGGAAGACGGAGTTTGCAAGGTACGTAGTTTTACCCTTGTCGCTTAAAATATTATATAACTAAAAGATTTTAATAAAACAGCATAAATATACTACATATTTCCATACATTGTGTACGCAGCATTATTTCATTTAATTTGTTACAAATAACGGTATTAATTCTAACCCAATGGTGCAATCTTTATAAAAAAAAGGACGACCAATGTTCCAAAAACGAAATAGAAAATTATCTTGTAATTTTTTTTAATTCAATATTTATATTTCCAGAAACACGTCCAAGCCCTCCTAGAGGACGAAGGTGCCAACGTGGCTCGCATGCTGGTCGAGGAAGAAGGCCATTTCTATGTGTGCGGCGATTGCAAGATGGCGGAAGAAGTTCAACAGAAACTTAAGGAGATTCTAAAGGAGCACGCTCGCATGACCGACGATGAAGTGGACGAATTCATTATCGACATGATGGTATGCTTCTTATCGAACTTAAAAAACAAATTCCATCACACTTTTGAATGAGAGAAAATAAATATTTGCCGTGTTTCAATTTCACCGTGTTGTCAGCTCGCTGTAATGTACTCATAAAATTTGTGTGAATTAGTGCTTGTTGTGTTGTGTGATATTGTTAAATAATCAGAATTTGATGACAGAGTGTGCGAATTATGATTACATTGTTACAGGACGAGAACAGATATCACGAAGATATATTTGGCATCACTCTACGCACTTCAGTGGTGCAGAGCGCGTCGAGGGAGACTGCGAAACGAACGCGACTTGGATCTGTGCAATCGTGAACAGAAATGACGTATACGAGTAAAATAAGAGAGCTCTTTTAATTTAATACAGACGTTAATTTTGCACTTCGTTGTTTCCCCGCTTAAATACAGCTTTGGTCCCGTATGCAAAGCCTTTTCAATTCAAATTAGTATTGGGTATGCATAATGGTAAATAGAGGCATATTTAATGATGCTTTGTGATGGAAACGTGTGCAATAGTAGATTACACAGAGCATAAAGGAATTTATGGTCGGTTATTCTATATTAGTCGATCGACATGTCCTCGAGCTAGAAACATAGGCTATGATTATAATGACAAGATTGCAATTAATTTAAGTATAAGGTAAAATATAGCTTAAATGCATTTAGTGTAATGACGCGTTTAGAATATGCGAGGGCGACCGTGATTTCTGTTTTATCTGTTACAATTTTATTTATCCTGGCGTTTTGATTCGAATGAAATTGGATTGGGTTTGAAATTTTAGAAGAAAATTTGAAATGTTAGAAGAGTATTAGCTTTCTATTTTTTTCGATAATCAGAATTCGATTACCACTCCTGGCTTTGTGGTCCATTGTTTTGAAATAATTGAGTTACGTAGTATCAGATGGATGGTACCGGTCGCTTTTTAATTCGAGTTAAAACGTATCTAGTAGTTGCGTCTAAAGTTTCAGGAAATACATATTTTTTAATCGTAGCTATAATTTAATATAAAAAAGGATGGTTTGAATTAAATCGGAACTGTAATATTTATAAGAGAATGCATGTTTGACGAGGTAATTGTAATTTATATTGGTAGGTGTTTAATTTAAAATACTGCTAATAGAGTATTGAACAATTCTCTTTATTCACATTTGTATGTCAAAAAATAAAATGATGATAACAAAATCATTGATTTATTTTGAAATCCTTCCTCTTCAAGTTTTCTGGTAGAGATACATGTTATGTACATACATTCATAATATAGATCAAAATTTTTTTCCATTATTAAACTTATTAATGCGCCTCTACGTGTTTATACATATGAAAAGATGTTCAAAAGTCTATAGTCAAACGTTTAATTTTCGTAATGCTCATTTCTCGCATTTATGAATTTGCATCCAAATTACCCATTCTTTTCCTTTATGAAAACGCTATGCCCAAGTAAATTTAGGGCTTCTGTCAAGCTTGACCATCAACGACTAAATGTGCTTAGTTTCCAGTCCTACTCGACTTCTCCGTAAAAGATAGTTAACTCTTCCTCCTAACCACGTGGTCGTAAATTTCGATCTGAGTATATTTTGGCGAAAAAACCCTCTGTTTGGTGGTGTTCTGTCCAGCATCTTGTTGGGGGTCAGGGCAGATTATCTTGTGATCGTGACGATTTTGAAACAGCAAACCTTTATCGGGATCCATAATTGGCTATCAAAGATAAAAACAATAGTAAATCAAACTCATTGCCGTGGAAGTCTCCAAATAGGTCTCAATTGTGATAAAATTAACTAGAATGAAATATTGTGTGTAAAAGGACTTATGGTTTGTATTTAACATTTGATAAAGAGTGTTCTGTTTGGCAATTTTGTTTATCTTCCACGTCAGCGCAGGCGATACATCGTCAAAAATCGTCATCGTCAAATACATGTTTCCAATAATGAAACACGTTTGGTTACAAATTTAAGTTATGCTTTCCTGCATAGAATTAGGTTTGCTAACACTGTAGTGAAATGCAGGAACTTTTCAAATAATTATTAACGAAAATTAACATATCAGGATTAACGATAACAAAGACATAGAGGTGAATATAAATGCAGCTCATAACGCACGGCGTTATCTCCACACTGCTTCAACGAAATGTTTAGAGAAATTCCGCGCATAAATGTTTTGATAGCGGACAACGGTGACATCGAACTATGCTGCTATTTACTGAAATATGATCTGAATTTCATGTCGAAATTCATAGTATACTTGAAGTTTTAAGACATTATTTTAAAGACAATAGCCAAAAAAGGAACGTAGCCGAAATTAGTCTTTTAAAATTAATATTCGAAATACTTAACAGTGCCTTTCACAGATTTAGGTATAATGTTATCAGTTTAATCAATTCTAGTGCAAAGTTTACTGATTTGCATATGTTTTGATATTTATTCTTTGAGTTTTAGAACGTGTATGACTTGTCGTGTTCCAAATATTTTAATAATAATACTTTGGAAAATTTAAAAGAGAAATCATATTAGTCTTATTTTCTTAGCGCATCAGGGTGAAAGGTACATTTTTTCAAACACCTAAGACAAAAAAAAGTTGTGTTCATTAACGATGGGTATTATTTAAACAAAACAATTCATAGTTTTGTGCAATATAATAAAAAACACGTGCTCGTTATTTCAAATTACGGAAAGCCCAAAGTATATGAAATGAAAATTCGAATCACCTTTTCTGATTGGCCAACGAAACGTGTAACGGTCCACCTGACACAGTGTTGCTCACACAAAAAGAATAGTTTATGAGTTTGCCCGGACATTCGTAAATTGGGTAGCGATTGTTGCATCTAAATGAAATTTTTCCATGAAAATGCTTGTCGGGGAACTTTGTAGTAGGGCTCATTTGCATAAAATACTTTGCGAAGTTTTCTTGTTCGAGTAGGGTGATGGAAATTGGACAAAAGTACGGACGTCAATTTTGGAAAATCGTTTCCTGTCATCCCATTTAAATGTTTCCCCTTGCCAATTTGAACAACAAAATGTTCAATTCGTACGGCAATTAAATAATGTTATATTACATACCTTATAATTTCGACTTATGTTGCTTCTAACAGTGCCGTGACGCCAGTGATAATAGCCCAAGTCGTTATCTTTCGGCCATAGCATTTTGTCAGACTTGAAAAAAGGCGCCCAGTCTTCTGACACCAACCGGTGCGCATAATCAATGTAGCCGGATATCTCAAAACCGCCCTTAGTGAAGTGACGAATGAAAATCACGGACTAAAAAATCCCTTATGCATTTTAAACGACACCTTAACTCATAAGTTTATTTAAAATTATTCTACTATTGCAAAGCAATCACACAAGTCAACTGAAGGAAGTAAGTTTTGTTAGTAAAAGTACATAATCGAAAAATCGAATACAAAAATTGATGTATTATGAGTTGATGAATCGCAGGAGTTGCGTATTTAGAAGCATACATATCGCGGCCAGAACCTAGAATTGATAATATCCTGATATTTTCGACCATACGAGTATACCCGTATAGGTATTATCACCTGCAAGATTCCAACTCTGTTTGCACGTTCCCTCACCGCCAACTCCCTGGTAAACGGGTCTTCAATATCAGCTCCTTCGCTGACCTGCACATATGGCTTCACTGTTGGATACACTATGTTATATATCACGGCGCGTCGCTCATAAAACTCTTTTTCCGACAAAGTGTCACCGTTGGCTCTGAAAGTAAGGCGGTGCATTAAACATTCAACTTCGACACGGCGATACAAAGAGCACGAAATCATATTCTATGCATAACACAAAGTACCTATTTATATTTATTTTGCAAATAAAATTTTAATTTCCCGCGTTGAACATAACTGCAATTCCATACGGAAAATGTTGTTTAAATCTTGTTTTTAAACTGATCACAAAGTAGAATCGCTGAACAATCTTAAAACTAGATTTGAAATTGCCATCTCGCGTTCTGCCAGTCTTAAGATTTAGATTAAGTTCTATGTTTTTCATTAAAGCGATTAGAAGATAGCAGTAGAATATTAAGTTGTTTCAATTCATTTCAAAGGATTTAAAACACAATTTGAAGTTGAGTACGTCGTAAGAATAACATTTCACAGAGACCTCAGAGTAATTATATTTTGCGTTCACTTTAATCTTATAAGATTTGTAGCAATTAGAGGAACATTTTCTTTTATATAGTCATTTTTAGGCTACTTTTACTTTGAAAGTAGCATTTGACAAATTGACCCATATATGGCGTGTAAACGAGAAAGGAAAGAAAAATGTATGAAATTTTTATATTCACAACCATCAATAAAAAAGCTATTGAGACGAGACATACATTTTTTATAGTATGGACACTAGAGTTTCTAAAACACCTGTCACGGCAACGAACTATCCGAGTTTCAGAAGCAATCAGAATTTCAATCAGTTTGAAGTCTGTCTTGGGCCGCACCCGGTTCTTCCCACGTTACAGTATTCAGTAAGTTATGACTTCGTAATACAAACTTATATTTCGTTTCTTAAGGAAAGAAGTGTACTTTTATAAAATCATTATGTAACTTAGAACATGGGAAGACTAAAAAAAACACGAGAGGTGTCAAGGGACACTCGGATAGAACGAAGTTCCTTTCGATTAATCAGTGAAGGAATTGTATTATAATAAAATTTTATTTCTTTTCATTGGCAACACCAGTGTGCCGGATAACTTCCGTCAGAATTTTTCGTCTGATTTTTTTCCGTCTATCCTCAGTCGCAACGCGCGATAAGGAACTTCGTTGCAATAAATATTACTTACATGCGTAATTTGCTACCAAAATCTATATCTATAGGTATGTATGCTAAAGGTCAAAGTTCAGGTTCGAATGTCGAGGTAGTGGTCTGAAAGGAATAGGATTACCTGTAACCCAGAGCAGCTATCGTCCTCGCAGACGCTATGCTCCTAAGATTTCGCAGGTCGGCAACTTCGATAAGCGAATCCAAATAGTCCTCCCAAGTGTCGAAAGGTAGTAACCGCCGGTTCGCTTCCACGCTCGGCGGATATTCATTCTTTTTCTCTGCCATCGCCATTGTGTATATCCTTACAAAATTATCGACTAAATATAAAAAAATGTATCAAAATCTAAAATTTTGTAGTATGTAGCATTGTTCGATTGACATGTGCATTTTTAGTATTATCTCTTGGTTGCCATGACAGTAAGCCGAGTAGATCATTCTGTCGTGTTCGGCCTTGAAGCTTTGATTTTTGAATACATCCAAATCTTAATAAATTGCAATCAAACTTGTTTCATTTAATATTTCTTAAATACACAACAATTTCAATAATGTTATCTGTTTTTAAAAGCGTTCTAATGTTATGTTTCTTCTAAGATATATTTGTTCCATACAAACAATTATTTAAGGCAACGGTTTCGATTCGATGCTGGTAAATACGAATAAATAACTTTACACATTAGCAAAATTTCCATCACCTGGATTACTTAGAGATTTAAGAAATATCGACTGTCTGCCTTCTATTCTTCGCTACTTATTCACAGGAAATTTAAAATGTTATATAGACAATTTAAATAGAAACATCGAAGATTGACAGATGAGCGTGATAAAGTAAATAATATTAAATATTAAGATATTTTTACAAGTTTGTCTCGCATAGAATTCACGGAAAAATTCAAGTAACATTTTGCTGAAAATCGATTCGAAGTGAATTTTGAAATTACGTAATGGATCAAAACGCTATTGTCGGATTCGGCAGCATAAGCGACGCGAGGCGCTCTTCACAAAATAACATGTGATTTCATTTGCGTTCCAAATTAAATTTCGTTCAACATTCTATTAACCTGCGTATGCTTACCGTAAAAATTGAGTTCGAATATTTGAACTTGTATAACGAATGGGAGGCAGATGGGAGGGCGCCAAAATCGAGTGAATTCGTAGTGGGAGTCTGTGATTCTACTGGACGATTTGTCGCTGATCCTATTTCTGTTATCGCTGTTTATATTTTTGTGTTTTTGAGTATCTGATTTTTAGTATCAAAACATATGGGTATACGTATATGTTCGACTTTTTCAAAAAGCCAACGTTTTTGTTACGAAATAAATAGCGCTTCATTAAACGCTGCATTTTCAAAACGATCTCTATACTCGTATGTTATAGAGTCCATAAGAAACAATTACGAATTAAGAATTAAATAATAATCATCAAAATATTTTTAATTTATAAGTACAGAATCATTTGAACGCATTACTAAATCAAAACACAGCCTCCGGTATGCTAAAGTAGTTGCGTAAACAGACACGTAAAGCTTTGAGAGTGAAATGTACCCGCTTTCAGATGCAAATAATCATAGAATGCGACAGCGAGCTTGATTATTTTGGAACCGATATTATATAATATTATTTAATATTATATTCCTAGTAAAATCGGTTTCAAAAGTACAATATTTAACACCATCGACAGGCTTTTAAGCAGGCTGAAGTCTTGTGCTACTCGCATTTGAATCCACCAATACACCGCCTCTTTGGCCCAGTCTTCGGGCCATTAATTACTTAGCCGATTTACTCTGAGTAATTATTGGTAAAAATGTTGATAACAACGATTAATCCTGCCTATGTTAGGCTAATTTAACCGTAATTGGCTTCTAATCTTTCACAAATTAAATTTAATATTTGATCTGGAATAATGATAAAGAGCATATCATGTAAATATAAAATATGTATATACATATTTAACGGCACCCGTATGAATTCCAAATTACATAAGATGTGCCAGATAAAGCTTCTAATTTATTTGAGAATAGCTTCTGTTGAATGGAGGGTACATTTGTCAATGAATTTTGCTGAGCGACGCGAAATTTGCATGCAAGTGAGTTATAGACGGGTGGCACGTCTAATTAACTTGTTTGCAACTTCCTCATATAATACCCCGTCTCTTAATTCAGAATTCGGTACAAGCATTAGACAATTCTCACTTTGCATGAGAAGTACTTTTGTAGCCATTTTAAATTTGGAAAAATTAGTAAGTACTAGAGTTATTTCGAAACTTTTTAAGCAAATCTTATACGTGGTTAATAACGCTACTGAAGAGATCATTTTAGGTGGCATTTGTCCTGCAATGGGTACTGATTGATGTTGATAGTAATAATAATTATAATGATGTTTCAAAGAGTATTTTAAGTTTATTTAAGCCTGTTACGAAAATCACGAACCTCTAACAATGTATTTTGCTTATCAAGGTAAATTTTAAAAACACACTTTTTCATTTTAAAAGTCCCCGAGTTCAAGCACAGATTCGTTAGGAATAAACGAATTTGCTTTCCCCCGACCATGTTTCATATTACACTAGAAAATAAGTTGAGCATCATAGTCACAATATGTAACGAAATGGTGCCGACTTACTATTCAGGGTTGATAAGTCTAACCTCATTATATTTGAATATAAATGTGTTTCGTCTTACGTAAATATATATTTACCTAAATATTTTGCCGCGTACTTAAATTGAACAACTTAAATGATACACTTTTACAACTGGATCTATTATTATTTTAAACTATTCGCTAATAAACGATTAACTTCGATTCGCTAATAAATGATTTTATGGTATTCAGGGTTGGCCCAGTGTTAATTTTCGCTACATTTCTTTTTTTGCCCGAGACCTACGAACCGTAATCAGCTGACAGCCCTACTGGTAACTACAACATTTGTCTTCGTCTTCCCCGAGGAGCAGCGTGGACGTGGATAATGCATTTGTTATTTGCTTTTTTTCCTAAGCACCTTACACATGCTTTAATTATGGAGAGCCTTCCTACGAAATATCTTGACAAAATACGCACACATAAGTTTTTTTCTTCGCTAATAAATTATTATACTATTTTTTGTCTATTTTTTTTCCCTATTACACTTCTTTCAATGACAGATAGTTATAGACGAAAGCGTTCGTTTAAAGTCACCTATTTCATACGCAATATAATAGGGGATGTAAGTTTGCACTAAGGTTCGTCAACTTTGACGTTGGTAAAACGAAATTTATTGCAACATATCCTATTAATATTATAAATGCGATAGTTTGTGAGTATGGACATTTGTTACTCTTTCACGCAAATACTACTCAACCGATTACGATGAAATTTGGTAAGTAGGTAGCTGAAGACCCAGAATAACACATAGGATACTTTTTAACCCGGAGTTCCCGAGGGATCGGGATTTATACGGGAATAACAAGAATTTATTTTGTCGTAAGGCGACAGGACGTTCGCCGGACCGGCTTGTTAAGTCATATACGTAAGGCAATATAAAACATAAAAGATAAGATATATTGGCTTGCGTGTTTTGAGCTTGGTTGAAGATATGTATGACAATGGCGAATGTCATGACAAACATCTTTCTCAATCTCTCCTACGACTTTACAGAAATAAAAGTACATAGGTACAGGCACAGGTTACACGCAAGATCGAAATATTTCTAAAAGCAAGCATAATAGTATTCATTTCACAAAACGTCGTCCACTTTATGCTATAGGAATAGAATAGAATAGAATATGCGAATGGACGGAGGAACAAAATATTTTCCGCTTCAAAATACCATTCAGTTTCGTATTCGCTTCTTGTGAAACATAACACGCGTGAAGACAATGCATGCGCATATATTCCTCTTTCTTTCATATCCACAAAGTGCGTGTTAAAATATTCATCGGTGCTTCCCTCGCGCTTTGAAATCGACATACAAAAACCTAAACTTTCGGAGTTCCCAGCAACATTAGCATCGAAATGAGCGTATCTCATCTCATCAAATAAAAATTTATTAGCCGACCGAAAAGTATTATTTCAGCAATATGCTAAAGATTTTACCTGTTTAGTTAAAGATTGAATTAATTAATTAAGCCAATATCGTTAAGCAGTAATCCGTGACTATGTATTATTTAAAAAAAAATTATGAAGTGATTATCTACGAAATTGAAAAAAAAAAACTGTCGTTCGATGATTAGGATTTTGTAAATGAAACCATGAAAATCAGTATAATATAATAAAGTAATGAATGTTCTTTACTAAATCAACCATCTCATTCGTTCCTAACATTTGGGACGCCTGCCTATAATTCTGGACAAGATGCTGTAAATATCAGAAGTTGAAGCGGCGAGTTGCTGACGGTACATTATTAAATTCTACATGTATATGCGGACCCTACTGATCTGCGTATGCGTACGTTATTCCAATCGCAAGAACGTGATATACATTCTGGAAATTATCTTTTATGTTTCAATTTATGCTCTTAGGATAAAAGATTTAGTGATTTTCGTGACATCCACAGCTTTGGCGAATCTGTACCAGTCAAACGTGCATTTTTAAATAAAAAAACTTGTAAACAATATTCAGCTTTCCAATGCCAACATTTTAATTATCGAATCTCTTATATCAAAATTTAGTTAAAAAAAATTCTTAACTCACATCGTTTATAAAACATCACTGTATGCGACCAATATCTTAATAATCTAATGTGCTACGTTAACTGGACAGCTGATAAACTACACAAGTATATTATATAATAGTCATGGTTATTGCTTAAATAACTGTCCTGCCTGGAAATCGAATTCACAACACCCAGTTTAACAATCAAGAATATAATCTAATCGAGCCAACCGCGTCCCAAATGAGTGGAATTAAAACTGCAACAGTCATCCATTATTACAACGCACATAATAAAGGACCTTCTGTACCTGTTCCATGAGTTATTTAACATATCTCAGCCACATGCATGCATTGGGCCATGTCATTGACATATGGAACTAGGGACGCTGTAACGTGTCTAAAATGTTCGCCCCAATATGTCATGAACAGGAACACCTGAATAGTATCTTCTTTTGCACCTATATTGGTTTGCATAATTGTCGGTTGGTTTACGTAACTAACCTGTTAATTTCTAAACTGCAATATCAAATGATATCATGACTTTTTGATTATTGTCTGAAAAAAGACCTTTCAGTAAATAACCAGTGCTAAATTTCACGTGAAATATAATATGAATATTCCAGTGCAATGTAAACGCGTAGCTTGCGATCAAAATGTTTGTGCTTAACACGACGAACACTAGTTTACTTTACGCGAAAGACGAAAGGAAATTGAGAGTAAACACGAAAAACTTTTCAGAAGTCGTCAAAGATATACCTACTCTATAACAAAATGTTTTTTGAAGAATTTCGTTGCTGAGAAACTTGTTTTCTTTACTATAGAAGCGTACAGTTTTTTTGCATGTAGAGAATATTATATGTATATTAGAAGCAAACAGCTACGGTGCTGCCGCCAAAGATCATTTTCAATTAACCTAGGACTTTAGGAAGGCGACTATTAGAGTGAATTAGTGCATTTCGTAATAGGTTTTAATTAGGATAATCATAATTAAGCTTAGTATTTTGTCTGAAATCTTTAGAACGCTGAGTGCTACTTGCTCTTGAATAGCGATTCTTTAGAAAGGTATGTAAAGTAAGCTAGTTATCTATAAAAGTCGAGGTAATTAATAACGCTTAAGTAGGAATTCATTGCTATTATTTTCGAGAGTTTTTCCTCAATAACTGAGCCAGTAATTACAATGAAATTTCAATGGATCTTTCTTAGGTCAAAAGACAGAGATATAAATAACATTAATATTATATCCACGGATAAATTACTAGTATAAGGGAATAGAGGAAATAAATGAACATTCCAACGGTAATTCTCGATTGCTCCATAGTGTTTTCTAAATTACTAAAAGATTATGCAAGAATGATAAATGAAATAAGTTCTTGAAACTGTAATACGTTGCCGAGATTTTACCTTTTATAGTACTTGTTTTGATTGGTAGCATAATTTTCAGTTGTGTAAAAAATAAGGTAACTTCAATTATATTCCCCAGTGCTTAAAAAAAGTTTTCTTATTACCTAGCTTTGGCTCACTCCACGTTTGTAGTTATTTTTCTTACATGATTGTTTTACTTTTCTTTGTCTTAACACATACAGATAAGTTCACACACATACAATCGGACACGCTCACACGAAGAATGTAAATAAATTCATTTACCTTTTATAAGTGAATGTATGTATGTATATGTTTTGTGACAAACAAAAATTAAAACATAAAACCAAATTATACATAAGCTCTAAATTAAAATAAACATCCGATGAGAATTAAGGAGTTAGGTACGAATATAAATCCACTGAAACTTTAACGTTAATAACATGAGTTACTAAAAGTTGAGCTATAAAATATTCCTGAAACCCATTATCGGCATGTTGCATTAAAACACGAAACAACCCTCCCACGATGTCGTGAGATTTACAATGGGATAGCCTCGCATGAAAGAGCAAATCTGTTGTTGATTAAATCCAAAGTTTCAGAATTACTACTCGAGTTCGACCAATCATTAAGTATATCGCACACAGAATAACAAATATTAATTAAAACAACAGTTTAAAATGTTGACGGGTTATTGTTTGTTTCATATGAAAATGTTGACTGTTTTATTGCATTGTCGTCTTTGATACATCTCGTTTTGCAACATATTTGAATAGTCCCATTTCAGTGTTCCAGGAAAGCACCAGGAAGTTCATTTCACATTTATGTATGTTAGAAAGAACGTGAGCGTAATAATAATAATAATAATGCAAGTAGGGAGAAGACATGTAATCCGTGATGATAAATGGGTAGTGACACTTATTATGACAATTTATTTTATTTTAAAAGTTTTTATATAACTTCGTTGTGTTTTTATGTATGAAATAGATATAAATTATAGCAGTCGAAAACTGTAAAAAGATGTTTTCTTTACGAAGTTACAATTTTCTAATACGAAAGTTACAATTTTTATTAATTTTATCATCGGTACAATTAAAATATATTGTAACCATCAGTTCGAAAATTCTTAAAAGGGCTACGAAATGATATTTGTTATAATATTAAAAATGGTATAACGAATGATAAATATCCAAGAGTGTACGTCATTGGGTTAAGGCCGGTTCAGACTACGACACTATACACCGTACACTCAGTGTACACATCGAATGTCTCTGTGTGAACACGAG
>DWQT01000550.1:0-21549 GCA_018244895.1 Myscelus amystis hages | reverse complement strand
ATATTTCCCCAATCATCGCATCTTATTGATATGATGAATTACGAAAATCGGTTCAGAAACCTCGGAGAAATCGGTGTACATACATAAAAAAAAAAAAAAATATACCGACCGAATTGAGTACCTCCTCCTTTTTGAAGTCGGTAAAGAGCTCGTGATTTTTTAGGTCTGTACAACGTTCGGCTTTAGACTGAAATGAGAGAACATTATTTATTTATTTATTTATTTATTTATTCAATTAGAACGGATTACTCCAATTACACTAAATGGACACAATTGACATTTATAAGGTTAAATACAATTTAAAACATGAAAAGGATACACAAAAAGAAGCAGATATATAAAAGAAAAATAGCAATGTCAAGTCAATGTAATGAAATAAATGTCCAGAAGAATCAGTGAAAACACAAAAAAAAATAGACAACATTTGCTTATAACACCATTCGTACATCACGCGTTCGTTTCACAATAATGCCGGCACTCTGATAAAATCGTCTTCCATTCATCCGCAAACAAGTCAACATGAGGCGCAGCGTCCAGGAGAGCATTGAGCGCGGTGAGAGAACGCGGTATGGGCGACTTGCTACGGGCCACCGTGCGACACATGGGGACAGCAAACAGCGACCGCGTCGGTTTGTGTTAGGGACATGGAGCCTACACAGCTGTGAATGCAGGTCGATGTCATCCACCATGCCCCTAAGGATCTTGCACGCTACTAATATTTGATCTCTCGATCTTCTGACCTCCAAGGAGTTGTATTCAAGACATCCCAGGAGATATTTTGTGGGGTACATGAATCGGTAGTAGCCGTAAATGCGCTTGTAGAGACCTTAAGAAGACCTTTTGCGCCTTTTCTAGTAGAAGCGTATAACTACTCTCGTACGGATGCCATACACATGCACTCGCTTCGAGCTTGCTTCTTACCAGAGCACCAAACATAAGTTTTATGACCCCAATATTCTTAAAGTCGCTAGAATTACGAAGGACAAAGCCTAATCGTTGATAAGACTCCTTGGCAACTGCAGTTATGTGATCGTGGAATGTGAGTTTACGGTCGAAAGTAACACCCAAATCTTTTGTTATGTCTGACCTAGTTATGATGTCGGTACCCAGTTTGTGATGATACTCGATAGGGTGTCGCATTCGTCCGAAGTCATTATGGAACATTTCAGTGGGTTAAATTCCATTCTATTCTCCACGCTCCATTGGGCCACTGCATCTATGTCATGTTGCAGTAAGGTGCAGTCCTCCTCGGTTTTGATCTCCAAAAAGAGCTTCAAGTCATCGGCATACAAGAGGCATTTGCAGTGATTGATGACCATGGGGAGGTTGTTGATCATCAAGATGAATAGAAGGGGTCTGAGTATTGACCCTTGATTGACTCCGGAACGCGTATGATACGGTTGTGACTCATAGAGGCCGAGTCGGACTTACTGCTGATGATCGCATAGATAGTCAGCGATAAACTTAAGCAAGCCAGGACTAAAGCCCAGGGCACTTAACTTACCAAGCAGTATGTCATTATGAACCCTATTGAAAGCCTTCCGAAAGTCGAAATATACAACATCTACCTGCCCCCCACGGTCAAGGCTGTTAGAAATAAAGTCAACAATTGCGAGGAGGTTAGTATTGACTGAACATTTCCTTCTAAAGCCATGCTGCCCGTTACATAGCAACGGCTCGACCTGCCTGTAAATCTTGGCGTGAAGAATACTCTCGAAGATTTTAGATTTTAGATTTAACTTGCTTGATATTAACTGCCGCAGACTAGGGTTTAATGGTGAGCACAGGATTCTACCATAGCTGTGAGAGGCATAAAAATAACTACACAGATGTTTGACCGGCATGGAAAACGAAGCCACAGGGTCAGGTTCGGCGGTGAAGGGTCTGTAGAGACAGTCAAGAGGCGAGATGTATGTGTGTTGTGGTGTATGTGGTGTTGTGTAGTAGTGGTGGGTGGTGGCAGCGGCGCTGACCGGATGCGAGGCGAGCGTGAGGAAGGCGCGCAGCTGGTCGGCGGGCAGCAGCCCGTCGGGCACGGTGCGCCCGCGCCGCTTGCGCTCCTGGGTCAGCGCCGTGGCGCGCTCCTGCAGCCGCGCCACCACCTCCGCCGACATGCCCACCGCCGCCGCGCCGCCCGCGCCCGCGCCCTCCGACTGAACACAACACATTCTTTTTCACACATCACCTTTTTACATAAGCATTTACATAAATAGCATAGATTATTGCTAAAGGAGGAATATTATGTCTTAAGCAATAGAGTTTGAACGCGATCCTGCCTAATGTATACCATACCCGCATTCTAAAATGGGACATAAGGTAGACTATGCGTAGAGAAATCCTATAGACTCTCGTCTCAAAGGTAAATTTATAAAGGTAGTATAAGTGGAATAGAATGATCAAAACAGTGTGCTGGTTCACCGCGAGCGGCTGCGGCGCGGCGATGCCGGCCTGCGGCTTGAGCGTGGCGAGCGCCTCGCGCGCCGCCGTCACCTCCTTGGTGAGGCGCGCGATCACGCGGCACGCCGCGTCGTGCTGGTACAGCGCGTGGCTCAGCTCCTGCCACCCACAACACGATGCCTTACAAATTTCTGACATCCAATTGTAATATCAATGGCCAAAGAAAATAAACACAATCATAGACAATTATGTATGTACTGCATGACTTGCCGATGCAATGAAATCACTATTGACGCTACCATCTTTAATATCAATTAAATACTATTGAACAAATGTTTAGAAAAAGATAACTTTGTATTGGTATTTTTTTAAATATAATCCTAATCATAATATTTTTCTACACATACATTATATAGTTGATCTAAAATTCAAATGGCAAAATAATTGCATGTCCACTTTAGTTATATTCACCTATAGCCACTCTGCATAAGTCAGGTGTATTTTTTTATCAGTACACATTAAGGTTATCAGTTCACTGACTGCCCACCTGCCAGTTTTTTATCAGTTAACATATATGGCATATATAAGAATTTATGATTTATCAAAATATCATTACCATTTTTATAATCCGCAATGCATGCATTGTTTTCAATAAACCACCCTTTTACTTCTAGTTTATTATTTGTTTCCAGTTTTATTAACAATCGAAGGGATATAGGCAAGCTGCTATTATTTTCTTGTATAAAACTGATGAATCATTGGGAGGCAGGAATCGAGCTATTGGCTGTGCCATGTAGAGCATTAGTACATATTTAAGTCACCTGTCTAGCTGTCTGCAGCTGCTGGCGTTGCGTGAAGGTGTGCAACATGAGCGCGTCCCATTCGTCTTGCATGCTCTTCAGTGTGGCCGGGATCGATGTGGCACTCGGCGGCTTCGGCTTAACTATAGCTGGAGCTGGGAAATCATCCTTCCTCATCAATATATAGAGTCACACTGCAAACTTGCCAACTTATCAGTCCTCAGCAAGAATTTCTTCCACAATTACAAGACACTTATGGTGTTATCAACCATGGGTTGACTGCCAATTTGTGGATGTTAGGAGAAGTATTGAATGAGGTTCAATAAGGTCCATTATTTACACCTTACTGTAATCTCGGTGAGTACAATGGTGGTACATGAATATGTTATATGTTTATTTACTAGTCCTATTATCACAATTGTACATAATTTATTATTTTATAAATAAATCTAGGTTTAATACATTTCCAGTAATAATAGAATTTATTGTCCTTAATGTTGTTATTCATGTTACATATTATGTTACTATACTCAACTATATTAACAAATATGTTGAATCCTCATTCAGTATACATCTTCAACATACATTAAGCACTGATAATGAATGTTTCGTTTCTTCCAATTATTAAATGTCAAAGGGGAAATTAGATTCATCCTGGATTTCTCATATATGTGTATGTTAGGAAACAAACCTTTACAAGATATCGGGTCATTAACTGCCTACACAAGCCAACAAAGCAATACCAGTTTTATGTATTTATGTGTTTCTTGTGAATATATTTATTTGGAATAGTTATCAATGTCATCAAATGGTTATAATTTCCAAAACAGGTACTTACTTTTGATCTCAATAAGATCTTCCAACCGTAATTCCTTGCCGCTAATAGGATCAATACCATTTTCTAATACATATTTTTCTATTATCCGCTTTTCGTACACGGCTCCTGATACAGGAGACACCACCGGTACATCTGGCACCTCGTTTGATACTAAAAACATTAATTGAGGTTATATTTGCGAACCATGCTCATTGTTCAAGTCTTTAACTCATACATCGTATGTAACATATTTTCAATTTTGTAATTTTACGCTTTGTTAACGAAAACTTAAATTACAAAGTGAACACTGTTAATTATTTATTAGAAAACATATAAACGATCAACCGGTTGTGGAATATAAACATAATGTTTAATTAAAAAGAAATATATATATATTCAGATACAAACTTGCACAAATAAGAGCCATGTTAAATCTACTAGTATTACGATTAAATTACATGTAAAATAAGAAAAACACTCATAAAACTAGGCAATTCCCTCCGATACAAAACTGTTTCACTATGACAGATAACAAAAATTGGACATTTGAGGAGACGTAAATATTGCGTCGTCAACAGATAGAATAAGTTAGAATTGCAATTTTAACGCGAACAGGAAAAAATCATTAATTTTATACTTATCACAATAGGTATAAAATGTAATTGAGTTTCCATAATTCATTTCCATAATACAATCTACCATTTACTTACACATATACTACAACATATTACTTTCATTACATGACAAATGATTTTTAAACCATTTTTATCAGTTTTGTTATCTTAGTTTTTATATAATTTATGTTATTAGATGTAAACCAAACACAATTTATAAAGAAATATGATGTGTAATGTAATTACTGAAAAAAATATTCAAGTTTAAAGTACATGTATCCGATACTTATTTACGACGGATAACGGAAACCCGTAGCGCGAATATGATATTGTAACTTGTGAGACCCAACCAATTTCCGACCATGTTTCCATTACAAAATGAGCATGTTTTGATGCCATAATCATGTATGAAATTACATTTACAGCATTCTGCTTGAAAATATGACTGATGAAAAGAACTATAATGAAAATAATAAAAATTTAGAAAATTACGTAACTATAATTTAACATTGAAATAATAAGAAGCTATGGCAATTAAATGATCGTTATTTTTAGCTCAAAATATTTCAATCGGTAGCCTTACTTTTGATTAGCTATCAAATAAATTTATCAACAGAGTAACTAAAAATGTTCAATGTTTTCACGTACTATATATTTCGTTACGATAACTGAGTTAATTGTATATGATTATATACATAATTATATATACAGGAAATTTTTTAGCTGAATAATCGGGCGCGAAAGCTTCGTCACAGGAATGCTCTGTGTTGATTGGTTGAAAATTTCGAAAGTACCAACCTAACAATAACTCGAACATTTTGGCTATGTTGTCAGAATTATTACCAGTTGTGTAGGCAGGTAAAATTCGTCGCTTTGCTGAATATAATTTATTTTTCTTTAATGGTTTTCTGTACGAAAACTAAATCGTGTTATTTAGAATAATACCTGTGAATTTATTCTTCTATATAAAACAAGGAAAGGTAAGTAATATACAGTGGTTTGAGTGTTTCGTGAACTTTTCTTTTTAAAAGGTTGTGGTTCTGCAAAAGTAGCAGCACAATTGATAGAGCGCGATACTCGCAAAAGAAAAAAATTAAGGATTACTTTAAAGGAAATGTATAATGAAAAGTGTTTATATTATATTGCTTTAAAAAAATAGTTTATCAAATTAACTTTATCAGTACGTGTTATTTTTCAAGTAGCGGTCGGGCAAGGAAATTTTACTTTACAATATTTTATTTTTACGTGCGTTGCAGGTTGTGAAAAATGATTTGTGAGAGATAATAAAACATCTGTAATGATTTCGACATCGGTCTCGGGGCCGAGAAATGGAGAGACAGCAGTGTAATTCACTTCAAAACTTTGATGATCCGAAAACGGAAATATTGAAAAAGCGATTATTAAAAGCAACAAACTCGTCAGCTGTCGGGAATTTATCACAGAATATCTCGCAGCATAATGCGCTACTGAATACGTTGCGCGTGAGTTTAATGCTACGCTGTGTAATAAATGCAATTGGGTTCGCACTCAATGACGTTGTTTACGATGTTTCAGGCGCCAATATCGAGCAGCATGATCGTGTCCTCGGTTCAGGCGCCGCAGAGCTCTATGCCCATAACACACAGTTTAGTCACTCACTCGATTGCACCAGTTAAGATTCACGCGAACAACTCGCCTTATCCACTGCAACTGTCCACAGTGCACGTACCGGTCCAGATACCTGGCTCCACGTCCAACATTAATGTCCCAGTTCAGCTTTCTGGAGCTGCCAATAGTGTCCCCTTGCAGATAGCACCTGTCAGTCTTCCGATACAAGTGTCAGGAACTACCAGTGTTCCTGTTCAGTTGCCTGCGGGTGAAACCATCAATGTGCCACTGCAGATCCCTTCCTGCAATCAGAACACGCAGTTGATAACACCCACATTGCCGTCTATGCCACTTTTAAATACACCTAATCAGTCTCTTCATAGTTCAATAATTCAAGTACATATGAGTTCGAATCCTAGACCTAACATTGACGGTAGCGCAGACTTGGGTCTGTCTACTTCTACTCAGCTGCAGCTGCATGATTCTACAGGGGTTCAGGTTAAAATGACCAACGCGAACTCAGTGCCTCAAATGCAAGTGGGATCAAACTCTGCTGTTGTACAAATCCCGAGTTCTTCCAATAATCCGATACAATTGACTCTACCAAACTCATCAAATACTGGCGTCCAGCTACGAGGAGCACCAAGGCCGATGCCACATGTTGTCTATATTCAGACACCCACTGGCTTGAAGCCAGTGACTAGTACAGATGTGATTACTCAGGCCAGTACAAGTGGTAATCCACCTCAAATTATTGTGAGAAGACCAGTAAGTATATTTGTATTTTATCTCTATTTCCAACTTACCAATAATTATGAAGTTGCTGTTAGCGGCAAGTAACAATAATTATAAAGTGGTCATAAACTTTATAAAAGTGATTTGTTTCAAATTTTTTCTTATATGATTTCAAATGGTTTCATATAAAATATAGTCATAATGTTTTTGTTAATTTTTTATTCTGTGTCCATATAATTACATTTTATTTCTATTCCCATTTAAGACCTAATTAAAATGTGAAAAATTTTGTAAAGCTACTGTACTGGTTTGACTTAAAAAAGTTTTATATTACTATTTAAAAAATTACTATAAATGAACACATAATATAATACAAGCAATAAAAAAAGTTAATACAAGGACTGGCATAATAAGAAAACTGTTACTAATTGGAAGTTAAGGAAATGTGCGTTGTTATGGAACTTTGAAGGTCCCAATGGAAATTATGTGGTAGTTAAAAGATGGTAAATCCAATTAGGCTTCCTTTAGACTGTCATAATAATGTTATTGGGACTGTTGTCTATATACATGTTATTTTAATTTCAGGTCACAAGCAATGCAAATATTCATTTAATATCAAATGTTGGTAATAAACCTAACATTGCTCCGAAAGTGACAGGACAAAATAAATCATCGATACTTGCCTCAGCAAATACAGCACAACCAATTGTTATCCAAAAACCCAAAGCAAATGACAAAATGATGGTCCCCGTCAGTATCGCTCCTGGAAACCCTGGCAAACAGGCCATTGCATATTTGGGATCGGTCAAAAAACAAAACACTAAGAGCATATCAGAAAACCAATCTATTCTTATATCAAGCAATCAAAGCAATGTAAATTTGAATAATCAAAAGCTATTTGTAACTCCAATGAACATGCCAAAAATTCAAAACACTAAGTTCATCTTACCAGTAACATTGCCGGCTACAATGGCATCTAAAGGACCTATCATTAATCTTCAAATAGCCAACGGACAGATACAGAATGATCCTCAGGGAAACATTACTGTCATGAGAGATCCTGCGTTAGAGGGTTCTGAAATGCCACCTTTACAGCCACTAGCAAAGATTTTGGGGTCAGGAATTAGTGTTAATGGAAAAGATAACTGTGTACAGAGTCCCAAGAGTGAAAAATCATTTACAATATCTATACCCGGATCTAGAGCTGAACCCACAGGAGAACAGGGGGAATATACTTTGTCAATACCAGAGACTAATGCTTCCATGAATGATGACATATACACAGTATCGATAGCTGACGAGGAAGGTGGTCAGATACATGAGAAGTCTTTCACTTTAGCTATACCTGAAAAGAGTAAAAGTTTGCTGAATAAAAATATAATAGATAGAAACGATATGGCGCCCATTACTATAGCTGCACCGGCGATTTTGCGCCGCTCATATTCAGACAATAGTGAGAGGAAAAGTAGTAATGCTAACATCAAAAGGCGCATATCTTTGTGTAACGATAATTTATCAAATAAAGGATTGAAATCCAATTTACCCCAACTAACGATGGACAAGATGGGAAGTCAACTTGAAGCAGACATGAATGATGACCACCGAGTTCCATCTTTATTCTGTGATGAAAAGCTCGACAAAGATTTAGAGGCTAAAGTAAATTTGGGTGACTCGGACCATGATGATTATAAGGAGTCAAAAGCGGTGTCCAATCCTGAGCCAAACAATGAAGTAGTATATTATCAAAATGTGGAAGATTATGTGAAGAATGATTTGTTCAAGAATAAGGAGAGTCCCGAGTCTTCCACTGAAGAGAACCCTCCAGGATTAATATGGAATAATGGTGTTGCTGAACTGCAAGGCAGCTCCTTGCAATTCAAAACTAATGAATTTGGCTTAATTGACCTTCTAAATATCTCGGATCATGAAGGTGCAATGCCTAATTCAAACATAAAATATCACACTCCACTGAAAAAACGCATGGAGAGAGACAGTAAAGACAAGAAACCAAATTCTCCCGAAGATCTCTATAGATGCGATGGTTGTGGGTGTCACGGTATGGCTGCAGAGTTTATAACTCCAAATTATTGCAGTCTGACGTGTCAAAATGATGTTCAAAAAATAACTCAAAAGAAAAAAGAGAAGGAGAGGGCCGAGTTAACGAAGAAAAGGAATAAAATGAAGAAATTGTTGATAAAGAAACAGCTTTCTGATTCTGATTTGACTTCAGACGTTAAAGACGAAAAAGTGGCTCTGAAACATTACGATTCATCGCCCCCCGAGATCCCAGAGGCTACATTGTTAAAAATGACCGAGGATCTAGTAGAAAACGAGAAATATCCATGGATGTGCGGCAAGAATGGTTTCTCGTGGATGCGATATTTGGACATTTGTAAGGCGAAGGCGGCGCCGGTGAAGCTGTTTAAAGATCCATTTCCATTCAACCGCAATGGATTTAAAGTGGGCATGCGTCTAGAGGCGATAGATCCGAAGCATCCTTCCCTGTTCTGTGTGGTGTCGGTCGCGGAGGTGCAGGGGTACAGAATGCGACTGCACTTCGACGAGTTCCCCGACATGTACGACTACTGGGTGAATGCAGACTCCTTGGACATTTTCCCCCCGGGCTGGTGCGAAAAGAACGGTCGGGTCCTTAAGCCCCCGGGGCGGTACAACCCTGCGATGTTCTCGTGGCCGTTGTATTTGAAGCAAATGCGGGCCGTCGCTGCTCCGCGGCATCTCTTTCCCCACGTCACTACTACGGTAAATATTGTACGCTATTCTTTAAGTTCATATCTAACCTGTGTTCTGATCGAAATAATGGTTGATTGAAATATGTGAAAAAAAATTATGCCATTTTAATATATTACTTGGGATTAATCCAGGCAAGAGTAAATAGGTATTGTTTCAATGTTACTTCTTAGATTGCATCTTAGATGCATGCTGTGTTCTCCTATAATTGAAGAAGCACAAAACATGAACTATTTAATAATATCTGCATGTTAGGTGTGTTCTTTGTTGGAGATCCCAATAAAATAAAATAAAAATACCCTACCATCAGATGAATAGATCAAATAAAAGTCTATTTTATTGTAAAAATAATCAACTCCAAGATTAGTTTTAAGTATGGTACAATTCACACAAATCTGATCCCAAGCCAAAACTGATAAATGTATGTAATTTTTACATGCTCTATTGATACTTTTACCATCAGATAGAAGTACAAATTCATCATACAAATATGTGTCCTGGATGGAAATTGAATGCACATTTTTTTGTTGTGAATATAGATACTTTTGTAATTGTAATGTAGTATCGTAAAGTTTTTTTGTAATTGTAAATGTAAAGTTGTAAATTGACTTTTGTAATTGTAAAGTAATGATTCCACTTTGTTGGGTAGATGGTGAAACCGAACGGGTTCCGGATCGGCATGAAGCTGGAGGCGGAGGACCGGCAGAACGACATGGTGTGCGTGGCGACCGTGGCCGACATGCTGGACAACCGGCTGCTCGTCAACTTCGACAGCTGGGACGACATGTACGACTACTGGGTGGACCCCGGCTCGCCCTACATCCACCCCGTCGGCTGGGCCGAGGAGAACGGGGTCACACTCACACCACCCAACTGTGAGTACTCTCTACTAATTTAAAACCAGATTGTCTAACTAAAATTTAAATATCACTTGCTATAACGGTGAAGGAAAACCTCGCGACGAAACCAGCACACCATACCGATGTTATAGAATGTATGATATTTTCTGAGCTGTGTGAAGTCCACCGATCCGCATTTGACCAGCGTGGTGATCTCCCTAAATCCCTCTCGCCATGAGAGGAGACCCGGTCCAGCAGTGGATCATTAAAAAAGGGTGAAACAACAATCCGTTTGACTACATGTGCTTGCAGGCAGCTGTATTTTAAATGGTATACAGTATACAGTAATTACAGTCCCTTTGCTTAATCTCATTATTATTGTCGTACGCCTGTTGACTGTGGACAGCTGTAGGGGCCACGGCCAGAACGAACACTTGAACAAAGATTTATTGAACTAGTAAAACATGGATTTTTATGACAGGGATTTGCGTGATATGTCTAGAATTTTGCCTCGCTGTCAATGAAGTAGAGAAAAACTTTTTGAGAGTGTATGTGCCCAAAAATATTAATTTAATTAACTAATCACATGGTGGTAGAAAATTTGTTTGTTTTCTTGAACTACATTCAATAATTGTCAATGAAATGTACTGAAAGGACATGTGTTGTTAGGAAATATACATATTTGACCTGGTAACATGTGGGCCGGCTACGGCTCAGGAATTGTAAATGTATTAGTGGCCTTGAGAATGTTTTTCTCTCGATGATTGACACTGTGACCGACTGGCTGTAAACATTAAAGGAAGCTTATATAAGAACAATGAGGATTTTCATTATAATTACCAGAGCAGTCCAAATGAGAAATACTTACCCCTGTAAATAAAGGCAATATTTGATTAATATGGCAACAATTCGTCTGTCCCTGTGAGGGTAGTGTATGTATAGGGTAGTATAGGTAGAAGTTATATGATCACTGATGATTTTTGTTGTTACCATAATTTTCGTTCAGTGTTATTTATTTTATACTTATCCATACAAATAAAGAAAATTGGAGTGACTGTTTGTAATATTAACTGCTTTTTTTAATAATTTTAATAATTTATATAATTTTTTAAAATTTTGTCAGTGTGTCTGTCTGGAACGGCTGAACCGATTTTGACGGGACTTCCACTGGCAAATAGCTGATGTAATAAAGAGTAACTTAGGCTACTTTTATTTTAGAATTTTAACAGTAAATTTTTTGTTAAATTCAAACGCGGACGAAGTCGCGAGCACAGCTAATTATTTGTATAAATGCACGCTCAGATATATTTTTTACACGTTTATCGTCCACCTGGGCCCAAGTTGTTACGGAACAGACGGCCCAAGATATTACTTATTATTCTGAATACTGAGACGACGCCGGCGTGTTGCATAAAGCAAATTATTCAACACCAAAACTGGTTGGAAAAATAAACGCTCGATTCGTAGTGGACTATGGGACATGCGGCGCCAAACGCAAAATACGTTGTTGGATATTAAAGGGCGCTTACATATTGGAATTTATATGCACGTAACCGGTAGAAATATACGTGTTTATATCACAAGTGAAATTAGCCAGTAGCAGTCGAGCTCTATGGATCCGACCAACGTCTAAGGACTATTCGATTAGTTCGGGACCGTTAGTAACTTGGCGCAGCTACTAATAAGAATATTAATGATACGAATATGATCTTTATTGCACATCGAGAAAAAATATATATACAAAAGGTACTTAACATGGTATATAATGTGCAAAGACACGACAAAGACTAAAGAGGTTGATTTGCACAAATATTTTTACAGAATTATTATTTTAATGCATATTTGTAAAATTTAAGAATTTAAGAAACACAATTAAAATTCTAATAATTGTTTATTTCATACAACATAATTAAAGTTCTAAATTAATCATTTATTATTACTTAATTATTACACTAAAATTGCCATTTATGTGAGAGATTTAAAAATCAACATAATTGCGTGTCGCTAAATAGCGATCTCTTCCAGGCGACCCGTGCTTGAAGAGCTAGTGTCGATGAGATACGATATGATGTATGTGCATACATGTGACAGTCGTGGGCGCGCGACATGTCAAGCACTAACCTTGCGCGCCGCCGCGTGTCCGCCGCGAAATGTATTTTCGTACCGTACTACACCAGCCTACGTGTATTTTTGTAAACAAACACAATTATTATTGTTATCAATGTCTCCGCGACCTCGGCTCGCCAACAAGGATACGTAACTCGTGCACTTACATATACGTTTGCTAGCTCGTGTTACTATTATTACTTGCTTCTCTAATATTACTAATATCGGACGTCGCTTATTGTAGCCATTATCGATTACCTATAGGATTGCGTAAAAAATCAAAATAGGAACCGGTTTGGTAAAGGGGTTAGGGACGGGCGAGGGGAGATAATTATTTCTATACCGGTTCAATCAAAAATATACAATTCGTAATCGTAACAGTGCAAACTTGTTTATATAATTCGTTAAGTAAGTCTGCTTTGTTTATTTGATATAATAATTAGTAATTAAATGTAAATAAATATATGTATTAGGTATGAGAAGGGACTATTCGAAAAGTAAAAACGTTAAAATTTTGGGATCAGATGAATGTGTATAAGTTTGTACGAAGACATTATTTGTTGGTATGTTTCTGGACAAAGCATAATTAACGTGTATTGTTAGTTACTTGCCCTAAACTTTACTAAAAATTCGTTTATTTAACAATACAAAAATATTTTTATGTAATTATTTTGACATAAATAATTTAAGCAGCTATAAAGTGAACGGTTTGAAAACGAGCAATTTAAGGAGTTGTGTCATTTAAGTAATTAAAAAACCAATTTGATATTAGATACCGTAGCAAAAAGTCCACAGCAATGTATAAAATTAACAATTTTTGTAATATAAAATAATTAACACAAAATGTGGATCTATTTATGGTTTAGAAACGTAATCATATAAGAAAAAAAAATATGCATGAAATCGTTTCCTATACATGAAATACATCCTATACAAAATCGTTTATCAGTAAGCAACAAGAAATGCTAAGGGCCGGCACACATCTGACGAGTCGCGGTGCAGAGCGCCTCCGCGAAATGTTTCTTCCCGAATCGCACGTTATGGATGACGTTGGTTGAATAAATTTAGTAATTTTATCATTCGTCCAATCCATATTTAAGTCAGTTAAACAAATGTTTTAAATAAATGTTTTCGCTCCGGTGGCAGAAGCAATATTCAATTCGCGAACAACAAGCGTGTACGCGTAGACACGAGTCAACCGGAAGCATTTGTGCGCGTACAATGACATACAGATGTGCACGAACATTACTAAAATGTTCGCGCTCAATTTGTTATTGTTTGCCGGAGCGAGTGGACCGGCGCGAACATCAGTTGCGTACACTGTGCGTTACAGTGCCGCACACCGGTGGAATCGTGCCTTTAGACGAATAAATGTGTCAAACTGAATACGCATGCGCGAATCTGCTAGTGTGGCGTAGTCGGTGGTTCAGCAGTTGTTGCGCGCCACGGCGGCGACCAAAAGCGGCTGCGAGCGGGCCGCGCGCAGACGCGTCGCTGCGCTAGTCTCGTATTCGCCTCGGTGCTCTCGTACCCGATGTATAATTAGTTGTCGTGAAATTTAATTTTTTTCATTATCTCAACGCTATATTTGATTGGTAGTAGCAAATGCGCTGCGCTTCGACAGGTATGCGCCGGCCCTAAATATGGTTCAAGTTGCACTTATTACTCGCAAAGAACATTAGCTGATGATTTAATGTAAACTTAACCTCGACCAATTAATGTCAAGTTTATCTCCACACCTAATTTTACTCGTAATAATTAAGTACATTATATATGCACTATCGAAAGTTTATGCGGGTCAATAGTAGGAAATTCACCTCCCTTTGACTGCTATACTACTTAATCGTTATATGGACATACTTAGAAATGACTTCCTTACCGCGATTGCCCAAAGGTCCTTGTAATATTCTTAATATATTATCCGAAACATCTTACCAATCTCTTTGGCTTTCGTGTAGGAACATGAAACTAATTGTATTTGGAGTCGCTTACATTAATTTATACGTTTACGTTACATTACATTACATTACGTACGAATGATTTCTTGACATCGGGTGACTAAGCATGGAATAACTTGAAAGCAAAATACTTATCAAACGCCATGGAAGCTTGTGCATCAGATAAATATTTGTTGTTAGTTGAATGTTGTTGGTCATGGTTGGACCGTTAACTGCTATCGATCGTTTCATTTGCGTGATTGCGTTCTATTCATAATTTTACTATTAACTAGCAACACAGCGGTTTCGCAGCGTTTTTGTTCGGTTAGTAAATTTAGGTGATATGTAGCGACTGAGCGAGGCTGTATTGGCTTAGTGGTTTGAACTTGAGTTTCCCACTCCGAAGGTCTGAGTTCGAATCGTGGCACGCGCTGCTTGAGCTATCGAGTTACATACATTTTATAGTTTAAAATTAAATTTTCAATTTAAATATCATACATGGTACATTCTAAACTGCATCTCACTTAATATCAACTCTAATCGTAGTCAAAAGTAAGTTGATTTAAAAAAATATTGCATAGGCTGACAAACGACCTGCCACATGATGATATATGGTCACTGAAGTCTACGGTAATGCCAACTTGGCGGCAAAAATAAATGAATTTATTGAAGATAAAATCTCAAAATATGTATCATCAATATACCAGTATATCGTTCTAAAGCCCACTGTACGATTGCAAGTGGCCTTGCCACTTTCTACATTTTAGTGTCGTATTGTTAATGCTAATTACTAATAGGTGGACTACTTGAGTAAGTGTACACATTTGAGAGGAGCGTGTGTGCGTATCTCGCTAATTACTCAATATTATAGTGTACTTATTTTCATCATTATATATTATGTATAGTATTCAAAAGCGAAATTCAGTAAATACAGTAGTGTTGAATATTTCAAATTATTTTAATCACTATTACTCACATATGTATGCATAATAAATGATATATGTATTTTTTGCTATCGTTCATAGTCTGTGTGTGCGTCTCTCAGGCTGTGATAGACCGGGAGAAAAAACTCACTATACTTGGGGAGGGGGGGGGGATAGGATATTAGTATACTTTTAGGGAGTAAGGGAGACCATTTGCATGATGCACCGTGTTGCAATATGGCTTTGCTCCGATAATGAGCACACACAATAGGCTTTCCCACAGGAGGCATTAGTAACGCATTAGATTTTACCTAAACTGTTGATGTAAACTAAAAAAAAAATTTTTCTATATAAGTTACCGATAAAATCAGTAATTACTACTTTTTGTGGTTACTTGTTAATGGATTTGTGGATTATTATTTGATTATCATTACGCACAGCGCCGAAGCGAGCGCGCTTTGTAAATATTTACACTTTATAACTCAATAAACGCAGTGTAAGCTAATTACGATAATGACACGTGCCTGGCGGCTAATGAACAACATCCCCGTAATGTCGACTGCCTCACAACTGACGTGCATTTCGTGTAGGTGCAGCGGCGATGACGTCATGCCTTCATTTTCCTTTGCAAAACTCAGCCCTCACACAGCGGTGTGGTGATTGATTGACAAACTGAAACTATTCGTATGTATATATTTTTTGTTTGTGTATCGAAGTACGCAACGGTTTTTATTTTTAACTCCATACGTTCTATATGGCGAAAAGTCGTATAACTATAACGTTCAGTAACAGCCGACAAAGAGTGCTTGTAGCGTCTTTTTTCCACTTTTGTAAAGAACGTTACAATGTCATACCATGAAGCCGGATCAGTAGCGGGATAGGCAGAGAACAACGAGTCCTAAACGTGCGTCTCTTTCTCTCCTTCACGGCACATAAATAATATTGATAATAACTTTTTGGGACCGCTAGCGACTGTCTGATGAAGTACCATGTATATACTAACTAATGTTTGATAGCAACGATGATATTATATAAGCAGTGCGCAAGGCGCGCGGGTCGCCCCTATGATAATGTGCTGCTTGCACCGTGTCTTACATATTTATACGGTTTTTCTGTTTCTCTAACCCCTTGTGAATTACCGGTAACCACGGTGTGGTAACGCTGTTCACTAAATCGCGAATATATTTTGATATTTGGCTTCTGACTTTTTGAATTTTTTGTATATTACTTTCAATAAAAATTGGCCATATGTATACTTAAGGTATTTTCACGCGCTGGTTAGTAATGAAAGAAAATACGGTGTATTTTTGAAATAAAGATTATATTAAAATCTCGAAACCCCCGAGTAAAACGTATGGCCTTAACTGTACGTGGAGTTGTAATTTAGATAGTAATAGAGATATTAAAACTGTTAACCTCTTAAATTGCTCTTCTTATCGAAGTAAAAAAAGGTTTATCTGCCCTCAAAAATCTTTTTCTAACTTAATATAACATAACCATCACGCCAGGACCTTACCGGGGTAGGCAGGGCGCACCGAGTGGCAAATATCTCTGTCCTTGCAAACCTGTCGTGCTTCATCCGCATCCATCACTCTCTTCATGCACACGCCGGTTTCGGAGACTTGACTCCCCCGTCAGCGAGTGTCTGACCTATTTGGTCGTGATAGGACAAATCTTTTTCTAATAAAACATAAAATTGTTATGTTAGTAAAATTATAGAAAAAGCAATCCATCATTTTAATTTCGATTCTTTGGCTTTTTAAACCTGTTTGGCATTGGATTCTAGTATCTGCTAATATATGGACTTCGCAATCAATTTAATAATGAAGTTATTTCGATACGACTGTACCATGACGCGTCTTTTCTGAACATCATTCTCTACTCAACAACACATTGTATAATATCTCCTTCTCAGTGTTGCCCAGATAAGCCATGGCTAACGTGGCCATTAATAAAATTATATAAATTGTTAAACAGTCGAGACTCTCGCGTTTAACGGAGGCACTCATCGACAAGCACTCTCGGTGACAGCGGACTCTCCGTCCCTCGCCGTCGTATCTGGGACGCGCGAAGCGGGAACGAGATGAAACGCACGACAGCTAGAGCGCTGCTGTTGAGCGTTTGTGAATAAGGAGTTTGGTGTATAATCGGAGTACAATGTTTACGTGTAAATGACTTACCGTATCAGTCGGTCGCGCCGGGCGCGCTCCCCGCCGCTTGCACGCCGTATATTGTCCTTATTAAATTAATATGAATATTAATTGTCGGTGAATTCGTCGTCGTCTCCGGCCGGTTGTTATCTGTACGATATTTCGGTGCCTTTTTCCTTTTCCAAGTTATTCGAGTGTTTCGAGACGAATGCCAGTGCTGTGATGTGAACGTGCAAGTTGTGCGCGGTCGTGTTGCAACACTACATTTTTTTGGGTATGTACAGAAATATTGCTGCAGTTCAAATATTCTGCTACAACAATGTCGATTAGCGGAGTTACAGCGCGCCGATAGTGTTGTGGTGTATGGAATGTTATCTGTCATATATTAGGGCTTTTTTGTCATTTCTATTTCATCGTCCCGTTTAAAGTGATTCATTTTAATAAGCTATAAAATGTTATTAATATGCAGGAGCCAGCGAGTAACCGACCTGCACTTAAAACATTAAAGCAACATTTACTTTTAAACTGTACTTTAGAATTTGCGTACTCTGTTGTTTTTTCATCAAATTTAATTCAGTATTCAAAATTATATGACAAATTTACGGTATTGCATATGCATAATATAAAATAATTGAGACAAAAAACACATGATGATTCAGATATAAATAATTAGCATGTAATATTAATAATATTCACATATAATTTGGGTAACAATAGAAGGTTGTGTGAATTCGTCTCAAGTAAATAGCTAAAGTTTATATCACGGTCGTAACTCAACCACGAACTTCTGCACGTGGAATCTGTACGGTACAGGACAGGGTGCAGGGTAGGCTACAGGCGGACAATATCTAGATCCAGGCACAGACTTACGATAACTCAACCGGTTTCAATCTCCTCTACAAATATATAACCTAGGATTTTTGAATGCAAGGCCGTAATAGATAATTTATAGGGATACGTGATCTGTGGATGCATATACGTTTGTCATACGGCTGCATCGCGGCTAAACGTTTTGCCCTATTGTAATAAAAACGGCTGACTGTACGGTCACTAAGCAACCCCGCTACAATCGTAATATCTCTTAGCCAAATTGAAGCTGCGGACTGCTAGTGTGAATTGGAGCAGCTATCGATGGATTTTAGGAAGAATATTAGTTGGTTACTGATACTACATCGGTAACAGAAATATGGGCATAGGACTATGAGAATAGGAGTGCGGGAATAGGACTGCGGTAATAAACCTGTCAGTAGCACCAAGGCAGTCTCTCATCTTGGAAAGACGCTATGTTGTATTTGAGCAGGAACGTGCTAACGTCCGAAGTGTACGTAACTACATGCGCATACAAACAGCCGCAACAGAGCCTTGCGGTCGGTTACACCGACCGTATTGTCAGTAATTATAAATATACATGTGATATGGGAAGCAGCGAAAGCCCATTGGTGGTTTGAAAATCAGCCTTCCACTCCGGATGGTCCGCGATCGATCACGGCGGCCACCTATGACGTGTTACGTACGTTACTAGAAATTTAAATATCACTCGCTTTAACGGCGAAGGAAAACGTTGCAAGGAAATCCGCACACCTTACAGATGTTATAAAATCTATAATATTCTCTGAAATATCTCAAGTCTGCCAATCTGCACTTGGCCAGCGTGGTAGACTGTGGCGTAAATCCCTAAGACCTATGGCATAAGTGAGTCACCTGGGTTTAAGTGGAAGGTCCTTACTTAGGTACATTACTCGCCTTCCCGCTGTGATGCGAAGCTTTTGTCGTATGTAATATTCAGTGAGTAATCTGACGAGATAAAAGTACCTATAACCATTTATTTACCAAGTGTAGGTTACTTGCTTGCTTGCTTACCTGCAGTTGTTCACGATATTTTTCAAATTATTGTTCACAGTCTACAAGGACCCGCAACTGTTCTCATGGGAGAACTACCTGTCGGAGACGGTGTCGACGCCGGCGCCGCCGCGCGCCTTCAAGACGCGACCGCCGCTCGGCTTCAAGCCCGGCATGAAGCTCGAGGTCGTGGACCCTAGGGTGAGGCGTTACTTTAAACATTTTTATACAACTACCCCAGGTTCCTACAGGGGCATACAGAAAACACCCATGCCCAAGTATCTCTGTCTTTATCTCTTTACAAACCTGACGTGTTTCTTCTACGTCCGTGGCTCTCTTTTTGCATGCACACCGGTTTCGAAGACTTGACTTCCCTATCAGCCTGTGGATTTTATATAATTTACGCCGATCAGTACTGGAGTTGCGCGGTAGAGTTCGCTCCAAAGACGCCGCATCTGCATGCCCAGCAGTGGAATGTCAGGATATGAACATGGAAGAAGCCGTTTCCTGTGCACATGTTTGAGTCAATTAGGATTGTTCTTTTAGGAGGAGAAGGAGACATTTGATAGATATCCACAAATTTCTGAAGGAGTTGTATTGGTTTTTTAACCATTGCCTCCCACTAACTCTTCATCCCCCTCTCCTCAGGTGCCATTCCTCATCCGCGTGGCAACGATAAGCGCGGTGAAGGGCCACCAGGTGCGCGTGTCGTTCGACGGCTGGTCGGAGGAGCTGGCCTGCTGGATGGACGACGACTCGCCCGACATCCACCCCGTGGGCTGGTGTCTCAAGACCGGCCACCCCTTGGAGCCGCCGTTGAGTGAGTTTCCTTGTTTATAAACATCAGTAAAGATGACAGTGCACCTGGATGCTATGGCGTTCAGTACGGCAGTTCCATGTTTGACTGATGAAATATACAGGCTGATGATTACGATGTATATTTTAAGAGCAAAATAATTGTGATGGAAATCGCGTTGGTGAAACAGCAGCTTATTTCTACCATGAAGTAAAATATTATAATTTGTATTTTGGTCCGAAGGGTGGTATTGGTCTTTGTGGCAGTTAACTATGACTGCCGCTCGCTCGCTTCCTTCTCATTAGACATTAAAACACAGTACTATAATCGTGTGTTGAGATAGTGTGATATAAGGCGCGCGGTGTCGGTTGCAGCGGCGGAGGAGGTGCGCGTGAGCGGGCCGTGCGGCGTGGGCGGCTGCCGCGGGCTGGGCTCGGTGCGCGGCGGCGCGCACAAGCAGCACGGCGCCGCGTCCGCCTGCCCGTACCGCGCGCGCGCGCCGCACGACGCGCCCGACCGCCTCGCGCACCTGCCGCCCGCCCCACAATACAAGCGGTACAAATCTTTTCCTTTTTTATATACACATTTTTTAATTTGCCGCCGGTTTTGTAAAAGAGTTTATTGAATATACTCATGTGATTATATTCTATAACGGCATACCAAACTAGACAGAGCCTGTACAACCGGACCTGACCCATGGATAAACTTGTCATTACTATTTACAGACACGAATTATACTTATCCTGGATAGATCTATTTAAACAATGATCACAATCTATAAATGAAACTTTTTCTTTTGCAGATTACACAGTAAACCCAAATCCATACAAACAAGTACTCCTACCAGTGACATAACCAAAGAAAAGTATGTACGCATATGGTATTGAAATTATGTAGCCAACTTGTAAATCAATTTGTAACCTTGATTGTATATTTTCCATAGGTTACCACGTGGCAGACCACCGAAACACAAGAGGATTGAAGAAGTGGCGAAAAACGAGCTTGTAAATATACCATTATTTATTTTTCGAAACGATTTGAGGCTTAATTTTTAGATGCACTTGCTAGATTTAGATTTCTTGATGCACTTAGAACTTTAGATTTTGAAATACTTCCAAGTACGCTTAAACATTACTTCTTCTATTATTACAACTTATTTTACAAATGCGCATCTTGGTGTTCCTCGCCATGTTAAACATAACATTATAACACTATAATGAATATTTTGTATCTTATCGTTACTCAGAGTCTATCGCACGTC
>DWQT01000549.1:0-21558 GCA_018244895.1 Myscelus amystis hages | reverse complement strand
CAGCGGTTGATGCGACAATAAATATTGTGTCACAATAAATTTACCAATTACAGACACTCGTGTTCACACAGAGACATGCGATGTATACACTGAGTGTACGGTGTATAGTGTCGTAGTCTGAACCGGCCTTAAGTCTCCATCAAAACTGTACAACCTCAGTGACAATCGCGTCGCCACCGGCACCGAACTAAAAGCCCCACCGTTAATTATTCAAAGCGCTTTCAAACTCACCCTTCTCGGGTCCGCGGCGGCTCCCTTTCAAAGGTTTCTTCTGATCGCAAATCACCGAGAATATATCCAATAGACAGTCTCCGTTTCTCCTTCGCACCATTGCGGTTGGTGTGTACAATATAATGACTTATACACAGCCCGCAGTAGGTATTCAAAGGAAAAGGTGAACAAATTGGATTACCAAATGGTCCAGTTCAAAATACATTGTGAAAATTATTTATTTACTTGCAATCCATATATATACCTATGTGTTTTTTATTTACGCACAAATGCCTATACACATGCAATTGCACTTATATTTATATCCAAAGCTTGATTCGTTTCAGGTAACCTTTCATTCAATGTTTAATTCGCTTGGTAAAAATGGATGTTTGAATATTTCACTGAAGTTCTAGTTTTATCTCTTTCATTGACGACACAAGAGAAATACATAAAACAAAACAACAATAAAACGAAGCTAAGTCCCAAATACACTACTCGTACATTTGCACAAGACCGAAAGACGTCTAGGACATTATAATTTGTCATTACCACTAACGTTTTAATACAACACATGAGACTCTAACGCAAACGTGAACAAACACGTTCAGTTAAACAGAACGCAAACGCAAACTCCTGTTCAAACACGCACGCGGGCCACGGGAGTTACGACCGCGGGTACGAGATAAAACTAACAAGCGAACATTTAAAACATAAACAGTGTTAGGACATTTTCGTATTTCCACAGAGCGTACAAGTTAACGTAAACACGGGCGAGTCTCCCGACGCAAACGAAACGTAACGCGGCCGGCGGTTGTGTGCAAATATCGCACACGGACTTCAGTATTGTGCGGTGGTCGCGAATTTATCTATCACACGCAACTCCGGCGCCTCGACTAGCGTTAATCTATGGCCCAATTACCAACGGATATCTCAAGGACATCGAGGGATGGACGATAAGGTGGGGGCTATTGCGATGATTGGCAACGCATCGCCAATACGTTCTGTGACATGGCCATAGACACACATGTGAAGATTAACATTACGCAAACAGAAATAGTTACGTCTACTTCTTTAGTGCCTACTTTATTAAGGTAAACGAAAATAATGCAGATAAATCAGAATGAAAATTCAGTAATATGAGCGGAAGGCAGCTGAAATATAGGGTATTGTAAAAATTTAAATTTTCTTTACGTAATTCATAACATTATTAATTAAGTTTTTCTTACGAAGAGAATTAATAGTTAATAGTTATGGAGTGCGATCATGGGTAAAAACGTAAATTTCATTATTGTGTAGAGCATGTTAAATCACTGTCGATAATCTAAAATAGATTTACTTTTTGAAAGCGTGTTCATAAATATCGTTTTATTTAATGATAAATAGTTAAAGGCGTACATAAATATCTGTGTCCTAGTTACCTGCCAGAGATAAGATGCGAACACGTGACAGGTGACGATAAGAAAATTATTCATGTCTAGATTACAATATAAATCGGATTGCGATAAAATGATATTTTTTATATAATTAAAGGTCAACTAGATTATTCATTGAATGCCTAATGTCCAGTGTAATATTCTTTTTGTACGTTTTTTTAATACATTGGCGAAAATATTGAAATTATTTCATACAACGGACAATATAAAAAGCCAACTAAAACTAAATAATAACACAATTTGTCATTTTCACGCAGTTGGTCCAAAATAACTCTAATTGTTCTTTTAACATGCAAACAGTTCAGTTATTCAATGAAAGTTTACGTACTAACAAGTGTAAAAGCAAATATTACCCATATCAAGTAATAAATACACAAAGAACGATAAAAATATACAAACATACATATGTATGTATATATTCAAAATGAATTCGTTTCAATGTTAAAACTCGAAGTGTGTCACGAGTCTTATTGAAGGCGCAAGAGGTAAGAGGATATAAAGCAAAAAAAAATTGAAAAATATAAAAATTGCTCAAAGTGGTGCAACTTTCTGCGCCGGTTACTGCACGTGTTCAGCGCCGGGGAAACTTAAAGGGAATTAGAACCTCGCGATCAGCTCGAGCGTGGCACGCGGGCGCAGTCGCTACTCGGGTTTTAATTAAAACATTTCGCCTAAAGAAAGTTAGCTAACTACGCAGCCGTTGCGTGGTATTTATTAAAATACTAGGCTTTCGGCCGCGGCTTCGCGCACGTTAAGTTTGGAGTAGTAACAACTCCCTTTTCCCTATACCGTCAAAATTATCTGCTATCTTTCTAAATTCATATACCTAATAAATTTTTACTTATTGCCATTAAGAAATTCTCAATTGCTACGCGTGCGGAACCGCGGACAAATGTTAGTTATACATGTAAACTTTCCTGTTGAATCACTCTATCTATTACAAAAAAACGCATCAAAATCCGTTGCGTAGTTTTAAAGATCTACGCACACATAGGAACAGGAAGCAAAAGCGACTTTGTTTTATACTATATAAAGATTAAGAACGCTGCATGCCGCAAGCACACTCGCATAATGAAAAGTTTGAATGTGTTATTCATTCAAATGCGTCATTATTATTTGCGTAGAGCTACAACTATTATATACATATGTATGTACGTCTGAATAACGTAACATTTTATATGCCACACAAACTTTAAACCTAAAAACGGCGGGTAGCGTTAAGTATGCTTTTAGTTAAAAATTTAGCATTGTTCAAAGTCATAATGCATTATAAATTAACATATATGTTCTCTTTAGAAAAATGTATAATTTACTAATTATAATTTTGATTTCCTGGTTCTGCAAAATTTTTTAAAGTTCTTAAGAAAGTCCGTATATTAGTTGTTTGTTTAAAGAAAACTTAGACTTAACAAATATGTATATCATTCTATTAATAAATCATCATTAAATATCACTGGATGATTAAGCTGTAACAGATAGTAGTGTTGTCGAAGATGGTCCTTAATAGACTAATTAATACAGTCTTAGTCAATTCACGTTATACGTTATTACACACAGTCTAAGTTGTTAAACGTTAAACATTAGAACCGTTGACTTTGGAACAGTTTCAAAACGTTCCGACAAACAAACTATCTAAGTTCGCTCATTAAGTCTGTTTCTTTTCAACCTTCTGAATAATGAAAGGGCCTCAGTTACTTTTAAAATAAACGATGGATTGGACAAGAATAATGTTTAACGGATGGTTTTCCATTCGAATGCAAAAACAGTACGGGCATACACTTGAACTTTTATTATTCATGAGCCATGTATTACGAAAGTGGGGCTATAGGCATATGTACGCATACTACTCGTTCGCTATAAGAGCGGTATTGCGTACCGCTATATGCGGCAAGCGCCTCACGCACGACCGGCTCTACCATACGCAAAACGTGCGTAACACCAGCCTACGTCGGAGTACCAAATAATATGCGAACTTATCGAGTTTATAATAATAATATCTCAATACTTACACGGGCATCTGATCGGCCAAATTCAACAAATCCTGTACTGATAAACTGCGTTATATAATGCTTATATAGATACTCGTATTTTTATAGCACCCAGAAACAGATATAATAAATATGCTCATTACACAAATGTGCTAGGTGGGAATCGAACCCACGACCATTAACTCTAATCATTCGACTACGAGACCTGTCGAGTAGCAAAAACCAAACCATCTAATGTATGTATGTATATATGTGTACTGACTTTCTTCATTGTCTAGTGATTAAGAACCTTGTACGCCAACCGCCCGAGGAAGGGGCATTTCGCTGCAGAAAATTATCGCATTGCTAAGTGCCTAACGACTAAAACGAAATGTATAGAAGCGCACTAATCGTGTCTAGCGTTGGGGGACCACTTATTTTGGTCGGGTATTCGTCGCGACGTTTTCACTAATCATCAATTTCCACGTTAGATTTTCGAGTTATTCAATCCTTTCGCAACACAGTCGTAAAGGAAGGGCTCCTCGTAATACTGCAGGCTCTACGGGAGGCTGTGGCGCGGTGCGTACGTGATCAGATTACAACGGCCGGAGCCAAGATTTGATGGATGTCGTTATTGCCTACATCCAACCCCGCCGAAGACTTAACAATCACAGCCTGCAGGTTTTATAAATGAGGCTTCATTGGTACTCAGTTTGTGTAGGCTGGAATGTTAAACACAGCCTCGGGAATGCCATTCTTGATTCTTGACATTTTTAGCACAGTACACGCCGGAACGTTTTGTAATGCAACGCATTTTTTTTTAAAATATCGACGAAACCTAGCATTTTTTCGAAATTCAAATAAATAAAGAAGGCGTACGATTATTATATTGGGAATTAGTTTAGTTCTCATTCAATTTGTATATCGCACATGAGAAGCGTAGTTTTATGGAGCTTTTGCTAAAATCATAAGCCGTATTTAGAAGGTAACGGTAAGCCAAGTGGCTTAAAAGCATCAAGTAAACAGATCGAGTTGGCCTTTAACACAGCGTGGAGCAGCGTGAAGGACTATGCTCCAGGCCTGAAACATCGCTGGAGATACCCGCAGAAGTCCTTGAAAAAGAGTCTCATCGGAAACGCCAGAAGTGGTTTTATTACAATTTGGCGTATCTTTACATCACAGAAAAAATACGGCACCGTAAAGGAATATGACACGGAACGGGCGTCCAATAAAACTGATAAGTAAATCGGGCGAGCAATTCGGAACAGCTAATTTCGGCCGGACCCCGGGCGGGCCGCGGGCGATTCGTTTATAAAATTTTATAGTGGACATAAACATCGACCCCTGATACACCCTCGGATACATTTTTAAAACGTCCACGGGAGAACCACGTTGCATTGGAAGGATTTTGTTTCAACCCTTTTTTAGTGGTCCACTGCTGGACCGGGTCTCCTGTCATAGTGAGAGGGATTTAGGTAGGCCATAGTGTACCACGAGCCAAATGCGAATTGGTAGACTTCACAAAACGCACGTAAAAGGGTGCGTGAAAGCATCGAACCGAGACCCCCGGAGTGAAAGGCCGAATTTCAAACCGCTAAGCTTGATAGCTTGAAGCAGTGATCTGCTTTGGGATGGAATACGAGGCGTTTTACGATACTCGTGCGTACGACGAATCGGTAGAGCGGCGCTGAAAACATTCCGAGCATTCCGCTCTCCGCTCGAGGCGGCCCGCGCTCCTCGAGACTTGTATGTCACCGTGTTATTTACGAGGGTCGGCTGCTGGCGGCAGGTTTATTTACACTCGAAACATGAATTTGTTGTTCGAGCGATTTGAAGTGTAAACTTTACGAGCGAGAGTTGAAATTTCATTCGATAAATATTCACGTTACGTCGTACAAGATAAAGGTAGAAGCGAGAAGATAAAGAAGTGTTTAAGGAGAAAGAAGTTGGAAGTAAAGGAAGGAAGTAAAGGAAGGAAGAAGGAAGGAGACTTCTGAAAATTAATAGCACCGTAGGAATTCCTTATGCTGTAAATTTTTATATACATAATATATTCGTACATATCGAGTTTCGAGCACTTAAATTATTTAAAGTATTATATTTATAAAAACCATTGTTTCTCATTTTATTATCGCAATCCACAAAAACGGAGTTTAATAAAAAGCCTTACGACCTTGCAATAATATTTTAGTGTAATTTTTAATTTTATTATTGCACGTACATAGTTACCACAGGGTAATATAATTTTATAATGCTGCATTAAAACTTTTAGCTTCATTAAAATAATATTACAGATTTAATAACCAACGCGCCCCAGGTTGAGAAACGATGACTTAAACCTTTATATAACGCTGTATTAGGATAGACGCATTTGTTTTACTAACCGACAGTTGTAATTTTTTACGAAGGTTAAAACATCCTACTAATGTTAACCCGTAACATGCACTTTCGAAATGGAAAAACAAAACGTATACCAGTGTGAGAAAAACTTATGACAAATAAACACCAGAAAACACACACATCTTCACACCACCGGCCACTGATAACAAAAGTGGACAATTGTTAAATATAACTCGCCATCTCACTTCGTCGCCGACCGTAACCCTTTCGACCTTCGCGAGTGTTGAAATAGAAGATGACAGAGAAACCCTTTGGCGCACGTCTGGATTTATTACGATTCTTTGTTGGCGAGTATCGCGCTCCAAATTTCTTATTGGTCTATTTTGTTGCTTTACGACAAGAACTCTTGTCTCTCTGAGCGAACAAAAGCTGAGTTATTACTATTTTTCTTATCCAACTTAATTTACAAGAGAGCCCGAAATAAAATGACGCAGCAGTAGAGTTTTAATGCGAAACGTCGCATTTTTACGTTATATTTTAGTAATTAAAAGGCCATAGTCTGCTACGTAGGCCAAATGGGAATTAGCAGTATTACGATTATTATTTACATCCCATTATTAACACATATTGATGAATACATGAAACTTAAATGAAAATAAGAACATAAATGAAATGAAATCTAATATAATTACGAATAAAAATTTCTTAAAGTGTTATCATTATAACATGTTACTAAGGCATAAGTAAATTAAAACCAAAATACATTTCTATTACGTACATTTATTATAAGCGCTCAAGAGTAACACGCTTATGAACCCATTATTAGAAGCCTCAGAAAGCATTAGCTAATGAATATATAGAGAGAGAGAGAGAGCCCCTTATGACATTTACATATTCGTAGGGAAGTCATAATTAAGCCTATAAAATATCCTCGAGTGACTATTATGTCGTGATAGAAAAAAGCTTAGTATTATCTCATGGAAACGAAAATTGATATTACCGGATACGAAAAGCGCCTCCTATCGAAACACAATAATGAAGTAAACAATATCTACATGTCAAATAAGTACATAAATATTCATCTCAGGTGAAAGCTACGCATAATCGGCTACGGCGTAGCAGTCTACGAGCGTAGGACACCTAAGTCATTTCTCTCGCGAGAGGTCACGTAATATCCATTCGCTATTCACGTCATACAGACTTGAATAATAGCATGGCGATGTTAAAGAAACGTTCGCATCTTTAACTAATATTTTTACAAATCGTGTAAAAACAATTTTATACAAGAACTTGACAAAGAATACAAACATTCAATAATCGTATATTAATCCAATTCCAGTAAGTGATTGGTATGAAATTATCCCTATTGGGCCCAATTTAAAACACGATTTCGTAATATACAAAAATTACAACTTTAATCCCATACTCTGTAAAAAAAAAGAAATTTGTTGATTTCATTACATCTCATAACATATTTGTTACGAATTATACATTAACATTTTATTACCGTACGGATGCTTTGCAAATACCTTTAATTCTTGTAGAGGAAGTGAGAAATTCTGCGATTACTAATTCAAGAATCAATCAGCGCATCCATCGGATCCGGATTGCACGTTCTGGAATATTTAAGAGCGTGAAATGATGTATTCAACTGGCCTCGTGGTCTAGTTGTTAGAGATCCTGATTGTTAATCCGGGATTCGTAGACTCTCACCCAGGACAAACATTTCTACAACGAGTATAAAGGGTAGAGCGAAGTGAAGAGGAAAAAAGATGATTTGGATATAATCTCGGATATATAATTAAGGAAGGAGAGAAAGAGAGAGAATGTGAGAGTGGGTAGGAGAGAGATAGACACAGTGACTTTCAGTTGAATTGATAATATTGTACAATCAATGTCAGGATATATACACGTACACATATGGATATTTATGTTGCAATGCCATTCCCGTACCGAAATTAATTTATCACACTTATACAAATTAGTTGTACGTTCACAGCAACGAGTGAAATTTGTACTATCGTCATGGGAGTCGTGGTTATTTGTCATTATTATTTTTATAATTAATATATCGACCCGCTATCCATATAACACGTACTGGAGAGCGATCGGTCATTTTACACTGAATACGTATAATTCAGGGTGGAAGCGACATTTTAATGATAACACGTATACGTATTTATTCAGAAACCACTGCGGTAATAACTATTTAGGTTTAGTATGTATTCGGTGTTGAAGATATAATACATAAATCAAAAAATGCATATGCATCGACGAGAAATGTTAACATTTTAGAATTAGTGAATAATTAAGAATAAATAAGTTTATTGAGAAGTAATTTAATAAAACAGAGAGTGATGAATATAGAAGAAACACGAAAACTCTATAGCGATAACGATATTTGGCACTCTGTGTTTTCTGTCTACCTCGTTATATTTCTGGCGTGATGATAATATGATAGTTATGATTGTATCAATTTGTTGCGTTTCCAAACAAATCGCTTTTGGCAAGTTTCAGTTGTACTCATTGATCAATAAATATTTGTTTTATGTACTTACAAATTTTTCAATAATAAAAATGTTTTTATCGCAATCCGTTTAGGGCACGACTTGTGGCAGGTCGTTGACCATTCTTTCGTACACGCTAACGTTAAAAAGTCAATGAACCTTATCCGAACAAAACATAATACAATTGCATATTATTTAGCGTCGAACGAACGCTACGTGCTCTGTTCACATAGACAGTTACTACATAAACATAAAACAATTCATGTTTACGTATGTACATTAGGATAACACCGAGCAAGGTTATATTATAACACACACCTTGCTCAGCGGTTACACACATTAAACGAAGAAACGAGACAGACGCACCCGCGGCGTTTGCGCGCGTGCGAAAGAGAAGGAATCTTTTTTAGGGTACTTTTTTTTACGATTTCCTTATACATATTATACAAGTGTAATGATACTCTCGGTAACATAATTTCGGGTAACGCGGTAAAAAAAAAAATGATACGTAACATTTCATTAAACAGAACACGGCGGCTAAACTCGAAGCGTATCGCCAAAACGCGGTGTTTTCGTCGCACGCGTTAACGGCTGTGTGTATTGTGCAAATGTTTGTTATTTATTTTGTTTAATATACCGACGTTCGCGGTCTAGGGTGTTGCGTACGATGCGGTAGAAACGACAATTTTTGCTTTTCGATCGCTCACCGCGAAACGTTCCTTGCAAAACACGATCGTAAAAACAATGATCGCCATATACATATTGCATGTATGTAAGAACAAGGTTCAAGTATACAAATATGGGCGTTTTAGCGCCTAGTGATGCGTCATAGGATTGGTCAAGGTACGTCAAAGTACTGTTTGTACCCAGATTTCAGTAACCTTTGATCGTACATAAGCTAATATATTAGTAATAATTTGCATTGTAATCTTAAATTATTTGGTAACATATATATACATTTATACTCGACTAGATAATAAAAAAGAGTAATATCAAAAATTGCGATAGAAAAGCAATTGACATTTATTAATTGGTTACAAAATCATAGATTGATTCAGACACAATCAAATTGGCAAGCGTAACAGAATTCAAAACAGGCGAGGAACGTAAAACGAAGCCACGCATTGTATAATCTCGAATGAACCTCGCTAGTTTCGCACACAGCGCTATAATAACCCCACGGACTGAATTGCTAATTAAACACGTTAATGGCCGCACTAAGCCGCCCCATTTTAGATATAATATGAGTGAATTAACGACCGGAGTTATAATAAACTTCGTTATGTTGGTGACGATTTAGTGAGCAAAATTACTTAATAAATATGATAAAAGTTAATGTAGGAGCTTGGTTATGTTGTAACATGAAAAAAAACTAGAAAATTAATCACTCGTCAATGTTAATCAAGTCAGTATCTTGTCAGAGTATATATGGGAGTTGTGACTAGTGGTCGGTCGGTATCGTAGCACTGGTTACATGAGTGTTGTAGCAAGAGGATTGATATCGTAGCACTGGTTATATGCATCTTGTAGCAAGAGATTGGTCGATATTGCAGCTAGGGTTAGTATGAGCTTTTTAGCAAGAGGTTAGTCAGTAGCGTAGCAATTGTAATACGAGACTTGTATCAAGCGGTTAATCAGTATGATAGCGCTGTGAGTGTATCAGTGTTGTAGCAAATAATTTGACATAGGATTTGATATAGGAGTAGTGTCAAAGCCGAAGATGTTTCAAAACAGTTTCATTAAAGGAAATTATTTTGCGAATTCAGTACGCATTACATTGATTGAATCAATGGGGCAAAAAGTAACAAAATATTTTTCTTATTGTTTCCATCTTTTTGATAGAGGTAAATTTTGTTTTTCTCCTTTATTCCGTATAAATTTATTAGTAAGAAATAACTTCACGCACACGTAAACCTTTACCCGAACTTGGGACAGCCCTTTGACGAGGGAAGGAAAGTGTCTGGGTAAGTAAATTGAACCGGTTGAGGAGTTGCTATGGCTGCATAAGTTGACTTGACGATAAATAAATGTTTTTGTAAATCGAATGTCATTTTCGTTTTCCTCATTCCCTTCCATCCCGTTATACAAATTTCTTTTATTTTTGTGTTTGTTTTAACGCAATTTGAAGAGAATATAATTTGATAGAAATTGTTCATAGTTAAATTAAGCCGTTTCTTAAGGCATGTGAAAACGTTCCAGGATATATGTATAGTATCCACTTTATGCAGATAGTATTCAATGTAATCATGGTACATACTGATAAATGCACTGTTGCATACGAATGCAGTTTCTACATAGTAATGTTCGCGGATAGAAAAATATGTAGCAAATTTTGAATTTCAATATTACACGTTTCTAGCTGTGCTACGTTGCCATACATTCGCTAGCTAGGGAAAGTTCCCGCGGGAGTTAATGGATCACTCGCTTGCCGTTCAACCTCGATATCTATTGGAGCGTGGCGCTTTCCATTCGTCATTTACTACTGTGTTGGTTCCGTAGATTTCCGTTAACTGTATAAATCTTAAAGCGGTAATGTTTTACACCGTTTCCTGTCCGTAATTCACCTAACTGCGTTGAATAACAAAGACAAAGACATTTATTTGCACAAATATGGGTACATTTAAGGATGTTACAAAATTATTAGTTCAAAACATATTTTGCCTTTTACGGCGTACAAATTGGAGAAATCAGTTTCAAGGATGTGACACAGTGGTCATATAAGTAATGTGCATGCAAAGCTTTCTGAGGGAAAATCTAAACATAAACCACCGTCTTGTCTAATTTTGTTCGTTCAATCCACAGGTTGAAATTGTGCGTTCTTATTTTGATATTTATTACACACGCATTTAAGGCTAATTTAGTTTGGATCCATACATTTCCGATGGTAAATGTAAAGTAGCGCTTAACATGATCAGAGAGTACAAGAAGAAAACTCTATATAGATAAATGTAAGAGGTAAAATATAACGAGAATTTAGTTGCCCAATTTCGAATCAGTTAGTGTGCGCATTCGTCCCAAATATTACGTGTTATACAAGAAACGGGGAGATACAAGAAAAAAATCACCGTGCTTCGAGCCGAAAGGGAGTACTTTCAGGATAAGTAGGCTCTAAGACTGTTCGACATGAAAAGAGATTACTGAACGCAAACAACTTAACGTAGCCTTCGGTGCATGGAGCACCGCTCGACGCCAATATGCCTCTTCGGAGGCTTAGAGTATCTCGTTTAAGGAACGCCCGAGGCTTTCGTTGTTTAACATATAAAGCAATCCACACTAGTATCCATTGTAACAGAGCATATTATAACAAAATAATAAATTTTTGTTTGTTAATATTTTTTGCATGTATGAAGAGAGCGATAAATGTAGATTTTTAGTATTCGGTGCTCTCTGCCTACGACATCAAGGATCTGGCGTGATCGTACAATAATACTAAAAGAGCTATATGATCGATACTCGTAATTGTAATAGTGGATTATTATTATATTTTTTATTATTATTATAATTTTTATTTTTATTATAATTTTTAGTGAAATCTCGTTAAAATCGCACAGAGTGCCCTAATTTATATTCATTCAAAATTTTGATATGAATTTATGATTCGGGGGAAATTAACGTCCCTTTAAAGACACAAATTCCAACTTGCCGAATCTCGCGAAACATTTTCAAAGACAACGAGTTTTTGGGGAGACACTGATTTCAGTTCCATGACAAGTAGGTCAGGGTATTTATCTTCGTGAGGCCATTGTCGCATCGCTGGCGAAGAAACGGGCAACGAGCGAGACGAAATCACAGAGAAAGGTACAGCTTGCAATGACGTGACAAGAACTGTTCTTAAGCCGAAAATACCAGAACCACCAATAAGATCAGATGGTGCGACCATTCTGGTGTTTCGTGTTTTAAGGTAAGGCGGAAAAGTGAGAAATACCTTCATATCTTGCTGTTAGCTCTTACGCGGTGAAACGATTGGGCATTCAGAAAGATTTTGGGCAGCCGCCAGTGCTAATCCTCGGTAATTTCGCTATGAATGACAATTAGAAGGAATTCAACGCGAGCACTTTGTGAGGTCGAAGTATTCCATAATTTTGTTCGAGTTCGTGTCGTGAGAATCGTTTCTGAAGCAGTTAAAGTTACGTTACTGGATGAAGAGGTCAAAAGAGGCCAAAATCATTCTATCTGGCCAAACTGACCTGGTTAATAGGACATTCAGTAGTCTTCGAAATAAGCGTGTATATGTAGAGAATGCTTAAAGTAGAAGCAACGTCAGGTCTGTAAGGGCTGAGCATTCGATAACCTTTGCTGATTCCGATATGAACCGGTCGTGATAGTATGAGAATAATAAGGATGTATTTTGAACGCGTTTTTCATTAACAAACCAGAATCGTGACATGACATTAGGGAAGAGCGTTAATATCGAATTGGTTTAGGAGAGAACGTGTTTGCTACCTACTACCAACCTACCTACCTAGTAATTATAAGAATGAGACGTTGAAAACTCAGTGTTAATTAGGTCGGGACATCCGTCTCCTTAATCCAATGGATCTCAGCGCGCCGCGACCGCTAATCTGCGGCAATTCGAGCCACGAATGACAATTCACACTGGATTCCGGACGAATTTGGAATTTCATTGGCAGTGGAATTATCGTTGCCGACTGATTAATTGTGTTCCGTGATGAATTTGTGGAGAAAAGAATTAATGTATTAGCAGCTGAAGCGAGGCCGTTCACCAACCGAGAGGTAAGTGGGGGGAGGGGGGGGGGAGGGGACATGAATATATCTATGTACGTTGAAACGATGAATGGTACGGATTTAAAGTAATTTGGCGTATGTTTTCCGTTGATTGGATGCGATCCGAAGGCTATATCGCCAGTGTCCGGTGGGCGATCGATAGAGCTTCCGGACAAACCATTGCTGCACAGATTATAAATTAAACCAAGGTTTACGATGTGTTTCGTGTACTGTTCATCTCGAAACCGAAGGAAGCCTAGTGGTTTAAGATTCAAACGACATAAAACCCACTGTGGGGTTCCGGGTACAAATTCTGACGAGCACCTCTGACTTTATAAACTTACGAGGGTTTTAAAATTTAAAAGTTAAAAAATCGCATTCGATTCTACATATTTATATGTTTCTTATAAGAAGTCCTTAATGATCCCTATGTTGATATTGCAATTACTTAAAATAATATAGTGAATAATGCAAAACTCACAGCCATTTCTATTGTGTGTTCATGAACCGTTAAATATCTGTTTACCTGTAAAAAATAGAAAATTTCATTAGCTTATGTATTATATGTATATTTGTAGGGACAAAGATATTTGGCACTCGGTGGTTACTGCCTACACCGTTAGCGAGCTGGCATGACGGTTATGTATGTATGTACATATGTACAACTTTAATATCACTCTCTATAACTATGGAAACCTGCACGCTTTAGAGCACGTTATAAAGTAATAATGTTTTCCGCGGTGTGTACATACGTACGCTCAATGGTACGAATAAAACAATTATAAAAAGAACCTATTTGATCTAAGGGTAGATGAGAGATAGAAAGAGTGACAGAGACAGAGAGAGAGAGAGAGAGAGAGCGAGAGAGAGAGAGAGAGATACTTTGCATATTATTATATTGTAAAAATGCTGTATTCTTTTTGATAATTCTTTCTTGTACTTTCATACCATTTCCATAATCTTCTATTCTTACATTTTAACCAGTAAAAATCGTTCTTTTTCTTTTATTTCTAAAACACGAGTCGCCATTAGTGGGCACAAGAAGAAAATGACGCCGCACTGATAGATGGGCGCGACCACCTGCTCGTAATGTGATATTTCACTAATGCCGGCTTTTTCATAATGATACAGTTAGAGCGAGACGGCGCGACACGTTATATGAAATGTCGGCTACGTAATCAGTCCCCTGATAAATGATTAGTAATTTGCATGGTTACACGGAAACTGGTTTTGTCAAATTAAGGTTTTCGTTCTTCAATTAGTTCTTAAACTTAATTCGAATTACTCCAGATTTATCGTATTTAATATTTTATTAGTTTATTTTACGATTTATTATGTTTACAATCTACTTATTGTAACTTATGTGTAAGATATATTTTTTGATATGAGAATGAATATTTAGTACAATTTAAATTTCCTTTTTTACACCTTGTTTGTTTTATTAATTTTCTTGTATTCCTATTCGTATTTATACGCGTATGTTAAAAGAACCGCTACTATAAAATGCATTAATTTCGCCATTCCAAAAATACGAACTCCGAACACATAAAATGGCATAGGCGTGCCGATGTTAATTAATAAAGAATATATATTGAGAACGTAATCGTTAAAGCGTTATTTTTTAATTGGACCTTGATAATTAACGATCCCTACAATTATTTGATAATGAGGCGTTTGAAGTTTAATTAACAGAGAACACAATTAACAGTATTTTTCTACAAAATGTTGAGTCATTGATTAATAAAAAGATATTAACGGGATCTCTGGTGCATGTCATCGTACTGTTCTTAGTTAATCTAAGGACTAGATAAGCTTACAAGAACGAAAATTTGATAAAAAAAACTTAATAAACTTCGTTAATAACTGACAACTGTTATTTCTAGTTCGTTTGTTCAAGTTACTTTTTGCAATATTATTCTTCTTCGATTTTGTGTTTTTGTTTCCTTAGTAATATATTTTCTTTCATTTTCGTTCTTTTTGCAAAACAATATACTGTTAAGACCAAGTGTGCAATAGTGTGCCTAATTTTGCTCTTTATAGTAAAAACGTGGGTTACCAAAAGGCAGTATACTGGGTCCGATATTGTTCTTTATATATAAACGACGTATACGTCGTCTATCTTTACAATGTAAAATTGGTTACAATGCAAGCAAACGTAGTAAAATAAGTATTAAATAAAAGAGATACAGCTCTGAACGATTTCCTATCGTTACGAGCGGATCCGTTCGTGCGTCACGTCTGTCCATTTTCGGGCGTCTTTGTAACTGATCGTCCGAAACTTGTAACTGTTGCCGAGGTGATCGATGGCCCTCATGATAGTAGCGTTCTGTTGGCTCATAACAGTACCCCGAGGGGCCGTGGAGAGGTGACTGGCAGGCTAGGGGGTTGCGGTGCGTCGGGTGTCGAGCTTACAACTTGTTACTTAACACTTCTCGTCCAATTATCACCCTTTGCTTATCCGTTGAGTTTCACTTACACTTAGTACGCGGAAGTTTCTGTAAATTTCACTTTTTAAACGTTACAGACTAAATTGATGTGCGCTATATGTAATCCTGGAAATACGTTTGTAGAAAGTAAGCAATAATCTGATGCCTTAATTAAAAATATGATATTTCTCTACTACCAGTTCTCTGACGTCTGCAAAAACCTTAACTACTGTAAATTCTATAGTTACAGGACATAGAACTAGGGGGGTTCATGTCCACAAATGTTTTACGAACATAGCCTTTTATATACCTAGGTAAAAGTTTTAAGCAGTAGTTAGCTTAAATCGTATACAATATACACTGCTACAATAATATTTCTAATTCAATCGACACACTTCTACATAAAAACGAAAACAAATACCCACTCATCCGTGTTTCTTACCTCACGGACCCATTTTATTAATGGTCAGACATACGCGCTTTTTATGTGTATATTTCTTGTCGTTATTAAGACATGAAACGGACATGCGATTTATTAAATGAATTTCTCTTCTACGGTTGGATTTCAGCAAGAGAACGGATAAACATAAAGTACGAAACGATATAGGATTATATCTTGTGATGACTTCTTAAGAACGATTCAAATGTACTCGGCCATTTTTAGGATTCGATAATGTTTTATCGAACGATAGCTTATGGGAGAAAGCCGTTCGCATAACGTAAGTAATGTTACGGCTATTTCTTCTGCGAAGTAGTTGATATTACTACAATGTATGTACGTTTCGGTTTGAAGGGTAAGAATGCCGGTCCACGTGTATACCAGAGGAGATCAAATCAGCCGTAAATTTACCTGTAATAACACTTTATTACTAAGGCGACAAATTTGATATTGTATTGTAAAATAAATAGAGACCGCGAATGAAGGAAGCGAACCCTTTGTTTGCGGATAGAATATGACGCGTTGTGCCAACAATGGCGTCTGAGTGGGTGGATTGTGTTCCGATGCACGTGTCGGCCGCCGCACAAAAGGATCAAATCGAGGGCTCTCCGCTCATCTCGCCGCCGTTTAAAGTGTTGTGTTTAAACATCGCCTGTTTAACGGGAGTGCTTGTATATCGAGTAACAATCGATAATACTTAGAAGAATTGACGGTAAGAATACTATTTGCATGTGTCCAGGACTAGTTAACATTCTCCTAGTAGCTACGGACCAGAATAGAGCACACTGGCCTCGTATAATGAACTTAACAGCGACGCCATACTGGAGGACACTGGTGCATTCCACCTCTCAATGTCGTTCAACAAGGCAGAAGAAGGTCATGGGATGTAGGGAATAAGGGTAGCGGGTGAGGGGGGTGAAGTATTCAGTACAATATTTTAAAATTGACATCATTGACTTATTAATATAATAATATAAAGCTGAAGAGTTTGTTTGATTGTTTGGTTGTTTGATTGTTTGAATGAGCTAATCTCAGGAAACATTGGTCCGATTTGAAAAATTCTTTCAGTGTTAGAAGGCTATAGGCTATATAACATCCCGCTAAGATGAATAGGAGAAGAGCACCAATAAAAAATATTGCGACAACGGCTCGACATTTACTCGTATATGGCAGAGCAATGTTTGCTAGACTTTTATATTTCACAAACAGTACACGTTATAATATAGAGCGCAAGCGACATAAAGGCCCATTCACATCGACCGTCCAATGAAGTAATCAAGCGCGATGGGTCCATAAATAATCCGTCCAATACACCGATAGCCGGCTAAATTGCGAACACGCCGCGTCACGGTGCCAATGAAAAGTGAAAAGAGACCCCGTCATTGCCAACGGTTGCACGTACGCACAAACCGCCACGCGGACCGTCCTAATGGCTCCATATTTTAGCTTTAAGATACCGCCGGAAGTCGATTTAGGTGTGTTTCTGTCCAGCCGTTGAGGAGACACACCGTTGGGTTTTAGTGGATAGTCTGGTCTTATTCGGCCAGGAGTCCCACACTCTCCCGGTACCCTCAACCGGGACATGCGTAAAAGCATTTCCCAAGGTAAAAATAAAAAGGTGTGTTTCTGTCGAAATTGATGTTAGCTAATGTTTATTGTTATTAACAGAGCGTCGAGTGTGAATTACATGTGAAAGTTTTAACTGACTTAATGCCAGTCTCTTCAATAGATTTTTGTTAAATGAGCGTATAACAAAAAAATGTACTTATACTTTACCAAAACTGTTATGTTGTTAAGTTCTAACAGTTATGTTATCGATTTGTAACTTTTAGTTTATTGAACCCCTTACGTTAGCAAACGTTTAGTAAACTACAAATACATTCATATCCATATCACCACACCCTGTATATGATATTGTGTTAATATTCACACTCACCGAACCAAAGGCAGTCTGTCTATGCATTTCTATGAGATTAGACACTGCATCCAATCTACGGTGGTATTATATGTGAGTTAATCAAGACACAGTCGACCAGCGCAGGTGCGAGACATTGCAGCTACGAAAACGTTAACGCTGAGTATGTATGGAGTGTTAATAGAATAAAGACAAAAGACCTTTATTTGCACATATATGTATGTATGGTGTACATTTAAAGATTTTACTGAATTGTAAGATCAGTTCGTAGGCATATAGCATAAAATTTATAGTATAGTTATAGCAGTGATAGCCTGGTAGGTTGAGATTTAATCTCCCTCTACGCTGGTCTGAGGTTCGATCCCGGCATGCGTGTCTGATTTCACAAAAAGCATGCGAGTTTCAAGTTACAATATAAAAAGTCAAAAGCATACAATCGACTCAATTCTCACAAAAATTTTGTTTCTATGATTTATCTTCATATGTCGCACATATACATACATATATGTATGTTCATATCCGGTGCGAGCTTAACCTGTGTTTACGCGTGAGCAGGTTCGCCGATAAGCCGACGTAGGCACATTGGCTACGTCCTGCCCGGAGCGGACGTAGAGATATACGGTAGTGAAACACGGCAACGCGATTAAAAGAGATGAAAACTGATTATTTTAATTTCACTCGATCCAATGATTATGGCGGATTTGGTTGTGAATTATATCGAAATATCGTCGTATCTATTTATGCTTATATAAAAATCTCAACCAATAAACTTAGCTTCAGTTATTATGTCATATATCACCTAAAAGTTAAATTAAATTATTCTTGGTGAAAAAAAAATTAACAACTTTTTCGTAGTTAGCTTTTGGTTATTATTATATATCGATATAAATACCTATATAATATGCGAACAAAACGATAAATATTGGTCGCAAGATGAGATCGGATATTTGTAACGGGTTTAATATAAATACATATTGTTACAATACATTACAATACATTTTGTTACGTAAGCCGCGACAGTGATACGGGAGAGCTGAAATTAAAAAAAAAAGAAAATAAATACACATTCATGTCACTTTGTCAAGTGTTGCCAGGAAAGTTGCGTGGTGTACTGTGGATGATATAAAAAAAAAAATTAAGTATATTTCTCACAAACTGCCATCAAGAGATACGTTGCGCACATTTTAATGAAACAACTTTTTCCGTTCTTCAGTGAACTCAATTTAAATTCATTTAGACTGTTCAATTGAAATATGTATATGTATGATATATGCACATCGTTGTTTATATCCAATGTTTGTTTTGTCCGAGTATCTCTCTCTCTCTCTCTCTCTCTTGTGTTTCCTCTCTTCATTTCGGTATTTCCTGAAGGCGGTCATTGACTGATTGTCATTTGACATGACTAGTGTTTGACAGATTTAATCTGAAAAACAATTTCGGCTGCATTTTAGGATTCTTTTACGGGCTTTTGGGGGTTCTAAAGGCGCTACGCTTTTCACCAGTCAATTTCCCGAACAGTGATTTTAACAAGCATCTATCTCACTCATGTTCATTAAATTTTTTCAATTCAATCTCAAACTAATCTTTAACTAAAAATAGCCAAGTACAATATTTATTTTTAGAGTGAAATTGAACACAACAATTTCACCTTTAAAATCTTGCTAAGTACCTTTTGCATTGACCCAGTTAAACGGGCACTAGCTTAGTTCGTTCGCTCCAGAAGTTTACGTTATAATCCAATATACATAAGAACGACGCTCCTTCAGTGGGCGCTCGTCTCACCGCCCACGATTAGCGAGCCGCGAGGATTAAGCGTAAATATATTCAATCGATTCGGGACTGTAACGCCTACTCTTCTGCTGACTTGAGTAACACGTGTTTCCTCGTGAAACTGGAACAATTTTCAGCGAAATAAGTACTCTATAGAACTTTCCAAGCCTTCAGCTATCTCCATACCAAAAATCACATCTATCCGTTGCTCCACTCGGGCGTCAAAGAACTACAAACATGAAAACAAACACACTTTCGTACGAATGGTACAATATGACTACAAAAATTGCAGACATCCTGTAAATCATTCAGTTTCCATTCATCATTCAGTCTTCATTCACCATTCAGTCATTGTTTTAAATTCCGTTATTCGCTTTCAAACAATGTCATAGTGGAACGTGCGACTCGAGTAGACGGCTTACAGCACTAAAGCAGCTGTAAGCAGCGGCAACAAATAGCCATTTACTGCAGTCGTGCAACGCGTTCAAGTGCTGAAAACTTAACTTGGGATCATTTGTATTAGTTAAAACGGATGAAGTATGCGCTTTAAGATTAATAATAGCACACACTAACTCACTTGGAGCTGCGAGGTCGTAGTTCAACGCAAACAAATTTATTTATATATAAATTTCTAAATATACAGTTATAAAGAACTACAAAAGTAGAAAAAAACAACTCTACCGAATTGTAGCATTGATGGAAATCAAACCCACTGCTCCCGGCTCAGCGCTCAGTAACACCGCCAATTGGACTAACGGGGGTATGGGTTTAAGTTTTAATGATTTATGATTTATGTAAATAAAATAAGTTAATAAACTTTAGCACTGCCATGAAAATGTCCCGTACACAACTGTGCGTATTTCAGCATAAACAAATGACTAAATACAATAAAAAATCTATTGATTTCTGAACGTAACTTAGATACCCGCACAGTCCCACAACTTTCGAACAGACCAATTCGCAGTTTGGAAATTGACGTTGAAATATCTGAATACGTTTCCGCGGGAACACTTGTAAGTTTACGTCATCCAATTTGTATGAGTTCCATATTTTTACTGTCAAATTTCACAAGCACGTATATTCAAGGCTAGGGTCGGGCATTCAGCCAATATCAATCTGAACAACTATTGTAGATGTGTAATGAGATTAAGTTAGCCTTCACGGATATAACGTTACCACGATATTTAGCAGATGTTGTGTGTTTTCGAAGATGTGTAATATTTTTTTGTTTTCTCTTGTATCTCTTGTTTAAAATAGTGTTTACTAGCCCGAGCAATATCTAATGAATAATTTAGTAAGTGCGTTCAAAGTCGGCGCGGTGGTTGCTAGCCGACATTCAAAAACCACTTACGGCGAAAATTAAATTGCAGTTTAAGTAAGCACATATTATATAAACATATCTACATTTCCCGCAACTGTAAGTTAATGCAATAAGCTTCACTTTATTGGCACGGTTGTGCACGGCGCGGGATCAGGAGGGCGAGGGAGGGGGTAAGAGAAAGGGTAGGGGGGGGGGGGTTTAAGACCCTGCATTATTAAGCCTTGTAGGCGATGCGGATAAATTTATCATTTGTTTATTGTTAGTGGGAACAGTTTAAATATTATACTTACACTCGTAAATGAATAGATTTTACTGCGATTGATTCAAGTACATACATAAATATATCTTACTCGTATCTATAACATTCTCGTGTCCAATGTTTGTTCCCGTACTCCTCCGAAACGGCTTGACCGATTCTCATGAAATGTTGTGAGCATATTGAGTAGGTCTAAGAATCGGCCAACATCTATTTTTCATACCCCTAAGTGATAAGGGTTGTTCA